>BLKR01008573.1:0-17209 GCA_011170035.1 Teleogryllus occipitalis
CCTCTCTCCCGCCCGCTCGCCCTCTCCCCCTCTCTCCCGCCCGCCCGCCCTCTCACCCGTCCGCCTGCCCTTTCTCCCGTCCTCCCGCCCTCTGTCTGTCTGTCTGTCTGTCTGTCTGTCTCTCTCTCTCTCTCTCTCTCTCTCTCTCTCTCTCTCTCTCCTGCCTGCCTGCCTTCCTACCCGCCTGCCTGTCCGCCTTTTCTCTCACCCGCCCTCTCTCATCATCCCTCTCTCTCATCCAACCTCTCTCTCACCCGCCCCCTTTCTCACCCGCCTACTCTCTGTCGCCCACCGCCTGTCCGCCCTTTCCCCCACGCCGGTGGAAGCATCCCACCGGGCGCCGTCTCTTGTTCCTCCTCTCCCACACAGGATATCGCTCACCGTCCCCAATGGTTTCAACAATTTAACCGCGTTCACAACGGCAATGCTTTGGAGTAATGAAAATCATCACGATACTTAATCATATGCATAAGTTAGTGACTTGTTTCTTACTCCTTATTGGTATTACTCTTGGACTTGTGATACTCCATTCTGATGTTCCGTGATGATAAAACTAAAATTAATGATGAAATCTTAGATTAGTGATATTACGTAATAGTGAAACCGATGGCTTATTTTACAACTTAATAATTAAACCTAAATATTTTGCTGAAAATATTTAATAAGTTGTAGTGCAGAAACATGGGAATAAATAATGGATTAATAACTATTTATCCATAGTCTTTATGAAGAGGCGAACAGAGGATTTTTCAATGGTGTGTGTTAAACAGATTCAACCGACTTGATGTTTTTGTGTAAATGAATTTTTCAACTATGCTGAACATAAAACAAATTTTTATCTCGTGACTTATAATCAATATTTATAACGTAAACAATTTTTTTCCCTAGGGCTTTTATCCAGCCGACAGCCGGTTGCCCTTTACGTCCCGAAGGGACGCATATTCGACCATACACTAAACAAACACTTGCGGGCTGCTCTGATCTGGGGTCAGCAGAACGCGAGACCCTCCGCGACAACACACACAAAGTCAAGGGACAAACAGCCATGCCCAAGGCGGGACTCGAACCCGCGAGCCTTCGGACCGAAGCGCTGAGTCGGCACTCGCTCTTAGCCACCTCGGCCATCCAGGTCGGCCGTAAATAATTGATATATTAAATTACTTTCGTTGATATTGAAAGTAAGCTAAAGTCTTATTTTTAAAATGTATCATGACTTCTGGGAGGCTGAAGTCCAATAACACCCCTACCCCCACCCCACTCTTACCCCAACCCACTCTTTGGATGTGCCCATGTCTGTAAGGCATTTCATTTTGACAACATTCGTCATAATTTCATATGAAGTAAATAACTCGACATCTTGTTTTTTTAGTGTCTTGTAATATTGTGAAAAAATGTTTCGTCGCTGGTTCTTTCAAAACAACTGCCAGTGTAATAATCCGCCGAGTTCCCGCGAAATAAAGGAAATTACATCCGGTCGCCGAGGACGTCGCGTCGTTTCGTTGCACTGCTCTGGCTGCAGGAGGCCTTGTGCGTTGCAAAGAGTGTGGTTGGCAGCTTCGTCCACATCCTCTGTACTTTCTCCTTTACTTGGAAGTAATACTCTTAGAGAAAACTGCAACAAGGAAACAAATATTGAAACAACTAGAGAGTATAATACTGCCAAGTGTGGTCAGTTATGTAATATCTGGCGGTTCGTTCGTAATAATGGTGGTTTCCAGTTTCCGAGTCTCCTTGATGTACCTCCATTCTGAGTTCGGTGATCACTGTAGTCTTCTTAGAGAAATACCATATTTCGAAATCCCCTAGAAACAATTGTAACTCAATGAATCCCATACAAAAATATGTCTGTCTTACTCTCTTCGTGAAATGGCAGACCACTTGATTACTACATACCGAATGCCTAGCCAGCATTCGTAGTAAATGAAGGCTAGGCACTACACGGTTTGCATCTACTCTCCACATTAACACGTTTTGCCACTAACATTTACACCTTAAAGGGTAATACACTACACTTTTTGCATATGTATGCAAAAAGTGTAGTTACACTAGGGTACAAGATTTTTACTTCCACGGAAGTAGAATCAGCAACTCAGCTTTATACGTATATTACGAGTATCACAGTAAAAACGTGATATCACGTCAGGTTTTTAAATATTCCGTATCTTTAAACCGTATCATTCCGTATTTGGCTATTAATGCAAATTAATTTAAATTGCATACATAAAAAATCTATTTAAAAAAATGTATTCAATTCATCTATACCACTTTCATGAGACATCAAAGAAATTAGACTTTCGTGTTCTTTTTGTTCTTTTTGTTGTTGTTGTTGTTGTTGTTGTTGTTGTTGTTGTTGTTGTTGTTGTTTTACCTTCTGTATTCGAAGATTGCCATCTTTATTCTTGTCACGCTCAAATTATTTGTAGTCGCTTATTGTACGCTTATTGTAGTCGCGCTCAAAATCTAAGTTTGTGTTAGTGTTAGTGTAAGTATGTGTGACAAAGGAAGAGGAAGGAAAGATAGCGCGCGGTCCGTGGCCTGTTTGTTAGGGTCCTCCTCCGGCATTCGTCTGGTGTTGATCGGAGAATCCACGGAAAATTACTGATCAGAGCAAACGACCGGTAGGATTCTCTTCCAGACAGTGACGGAATTCGACCTAGCTGAGAAGCTAGAGTCAAAAATCCTGCCGCCATCAGAACTCGAACCCTAAACCTCGCGGTCAGAGCCGCTGCAGCGACATCAGTTGATGCACTGAGCCACCGATCCCGGTCTTGATCTGCAGAAATGAATCGGATTGATAAAATGCAAATTGCCATTTCACATCAAAAGTGTGTGAATCAACCCGGTAACTTCTGTTACGTTTGAGGAAGATTTAAACCCAAACTTCAAAGGACAAAAATATATGAAATTACAAACCGTGAGTATTCTTTATACTTTGGCTGTCGTATTTGTGATAAGGACAACCCATGGACAGCTCTCCAGTAGTTGTATGAAAAGCTCAAATAATTGCCAAGCGCTCTACCAATGTTGTGGAAAATACGAACAAACCATTTTAATGTCTGCATATTATTGCACGAAAATGCGTATTTAATTTTTAACTTGTTCTTAACTCATATGAAGCATGCTCAGAAAATTTTGTAGTAATATAACCGGAGTGAAAATGTGGAAATTAGTATAGAATTTTGTTTATTTCAAATTCTAAACATGTTTATATCTTTTGAAATTTGCGTGGTAGAAACATTTCATAATGATTTTCAAAATCAGCGTGATCGTTGCCTTTAAAATCACCTACTCCCATCCTGGAGGTTTGAAAAACAAAATTGTTCCCTAGTGTTATTAACGTCATTGTGCCACAGAGAACAAAAATAACGGACGTGGTTGAAGTATGTACACCTAGACGATAGTGGAGCCTTACAGGGCTTAGTGCATGAAGGTGTTAACTCATTTTTTTGTTTTGGCGTCAAAACGAATTTTCTGTGCGTTTCGTATAATTTGCTCTGCTACTTTTGATGAAAATCACGATATTAGTCATATAAAAAGAAATAATTTCCTGTAACATAAAAAAGTTCTATGCAAGTTTACTAAATCTCAAATATCTCCTTTGGACATTTTCTGAGTTAACACCTTCTTGCACTAAACTCTTCAACTAAGAACATTATTTTCGATAAGTATCGGCTGTATGTTGTTCATTACTTTTTATAAAGCTACCTTCTTTTAGAAAAAATATCACATAAATAAGAACTATTTTCCTTGAGTAGAAGTACACGTATGCTCTCTTTTGATACAACCGATTTATTTTGATTCTTTAAAATGGACAGTAGATTCTTAAAATCGTAAGCGTAACGGACACCATCCGTTAAGAATGGCTTTTTCGTTCTTGTGATTGGTTGTGTTATGGTGTACAAAACTGTACTGTGCTATGAAAAACCTTAACGTATTACATGTTGAGTAAATGTTAAGTTAGCATTAGAGCGTGTGTAGGGAGCGGATTTTAATGAAATGTCATATTTTTTCTTTTCATTTTAGAACAATGTCGTTTAGTGTAGAAATTAATTGTATGTTATGACAAAAGGAAATGGCCTATTTTCATGGGTCATTTTTTTGCATTTTTGGTTGATTTCGATTAATAAGTCATTTTTTTTACTCTTTTCCGTCATGTTTAATGAATTTTTCGCTGATTTAATCGATTTTAATGTCATTTTATGGTACTTTCGTAAATTAATATTTACGAGATGCAATAAATGTCCTCCACAGAATTCCTGAGTGGTCTTTTCGATTTCTTCGCTCATAAAGTGTAATGTGAGCCGTTGTGATTATGTAATCTAAGGTGTCTGTGACATCTATCCATCACCGCCGTTGTCGGTTCGGGCGATTTCGGAATAACTAAAGATAGTCCTCACCAATAGTTTGCGAGCTGAGTTCAATTGATCGATGGAAGAAGCCTCGATTACATCAGTATCAAATCCAATGGCTTAAGATGTCCATCCCAATTGATTTTGATCACATTTTTAACGTCATTTTTTATCTTTGTTTTTAGGGCATTTTAAAAACTTTTTAGAGCATTTTATTGATCATTTTTGGCGATGTTTTAGATCATCAAGATCCGCCCCCTAATCCTCAGTTTTTAGTATGGCAGGTTTTTTATTGATAGAATAGAGTTCAAAAGAAATTTGCAATATTGAATTATATTTATTGTTTCTGTAGTTACCCGGTAGTAAATAACAAATAGTTCGGGTGTGTATGTCAAATAATGTACAATATATATATATATATATATATATATATATATATATATATATATATATATATATATCCAATATATACATCCAATACACAATACATACATCCAATACACAATACACAATACATATATACACACAATACATACAATATATAGTATATAGAAATAATGTACAATATATGTACAATAAACTTTTGGACTGTACAGATGTGAATCACTACTATTATTAATACTATGTTATAGTATAATACGTATTCTAGAGTACTACAAGTATAATATCATACATATTTTTATTTCTAAAGTGTGTTGTGGAAACATCCATTTTTAATATGAACCATTCAATCTAATTTTTCTCTCTCTCTCTCTTTTCTCTAGCTCTTTCTCTCTCTTTTGTCTCTCTCTTTTTCTCTCTCACTTTCTCTCTCTTTCTCTCTCTTTCTCTCTCTCTCTTTCTCTCTCTTTCTCTCTTTTTCTTTCTCTCTCTCTCTTTTTCTTTCTCTCTCTCTCTTTTTCTTTCTCTCTCTTTTCATTTCTCTCTCTTTTTTCTTTCTCGCTCTCTTTTTCTTTCTCTTTCTTTTTTTCTTTCTCACTCTCTTTTTCTTTCTCTCTCTTTTTCTTTCTTTCTCTCTCTTTTTCTTTCTTTCTCTCTCTTTTTAATTGTTTCTCTCTCTCTTTTTCTTTCTTTCTCTCTCTCTTTTTATTTCTTTCTCTCTCTCTTTTTCTTTCTCTCTCTATCTCTCTTTTTCTTTCTCTTTCTATCTCTCTTTTTCTTTCTCTCTCTTTCTCTCTCTCTTTCTCTCTCTTTCTCTCTCTCTTTCTCTCTCTAGTGTAGTAAGGTAATCGTTCAGTTCGCGGGCAACTCCCAACTCTGCCGAGGGAGACCTCGCCACTCCAGCGGCAGGCGCCGGCGCTGGCCGACGGACGGCCCGGTCCAGTTGTGCCGCGCGCTTCGCCAACTCAAGCGAGCTTCTGCATTTAATCAGCCCGAAGAGAACGCTTCTGGGCGGGAGGCGCCGGGCCAGCGCCTGAATAATATAAGCGAATCTGCGCCAGCCAGGATTATTTCGTCCAGGAGGCGCAAAGTTTGGATATGACTGCTGGGACCCGTTTGGAGTTACAAACGGGTTTCCAGCAGGAACAACGAAAAGCCTATTTACTTTTTCACATATTACTTACTTTTTCACACATTACGAAGTTTAAAAAAAGTTATATAAAGCTACAGTAAAAACGGCGATTTTTCGCAAAAAACATTCTATTGTAAGTCCCCGAAATCGAAAAGGTGGATAGTTCTTGTTGTATGCTTGTCTGTAGCAAATTACTTCTTCTAACACTTTTGGAAGACAGAATCCACGTTTGTGGGTCACCAGAAATTTGGTCACCAGAAATTTGGTCACCAGAAATTTGGTCACCAGAAAATAGACAAAATGTCAGCCCTACTGTCCGCCCGCTTGTCTGTCCGTCTGTGAACAACACTAGCGCGTAAACCGCAGCAGGATTTTTATTAAATTGCTATTCCCGATAGATCTGGCTGATGTCGTGGCCCCCTTAATTTAAAACGTATCGTTTGATTTCACAGTCTACTCTACGTGATGCCCCAATGGCATTATCAAACTTTCCTCAAAAATGTCTCCAAATTATTTCTTCACTTTTTAATTTGTTACGATTCTTATTTGTAACTTTAAAAGTAGTATGAAAATACAGCTCGTTTATCTTGCATTTATTGACAACGCCTCTGAATTGGGTGATAGTTCAATGGCGTCACGCGCATTTTCTTGGCTTCAGTGCCATCCTAGCGTCCAGCGTAGCCATGGCCAATCTACAGTCACTCCCAAAACTATTCGGACACCTTTATTGCAAAAACTCTTGCGTAAATTGTTTATACAAACCATTATTATATTTTAATTCAGAATAATTTAGGTAAATCGGAGTTAGCCACGAAAGTAACGAAAACGACTTCTTAAAAATGTAGCTCTACGAAATAAAATGGCCTTTCAATCACCAATTATACAAATCAGTGGGCCTGAAAACTATTCGGATAGAGCACGACTGAACTGAAATATGTCCTTTAAATATAGAAAGAAAATGTATAGAAATATATCGAAAATGTATAGAAATATATCGAAAATGTATAGAAATATATCGAAAGAAGACAAATTGTTTCAAGATTACCGCCGATTTAGCGCATTCGGTGGCCGGTTAGTGTACCGGACTGTTGTACCCGAGTTTGCGGGATCAAACCCGATCGAAGCCGTGAATTTTTAAGGGCGAAAAATCCTTCGCATGCCTTCCTTCGGAGGGGAAATGATGCCCGCTGTCCCATGTTGTAGAACTGCATGTAAAAGATCATCAAGCCTAAAAGAAACCTCTGAGCAAAATTGAGATCCGCCTGTTTCGTCGCCCAAGATAATACCTCCTTTCTCCGCTAGATGGTGAAAGAAGCGTAGCGAAATTTGCGTGGTCAGACGGAAAGCGGGCCTGATGGCCTGAGTCTCGCCCCGTAAAATAAGGCATTAACTAACTAACTAGCCCTTTTGCCTGTCTAGTTTCACTCCACGCAACCCGCACCTCACGGACTCCCTTCCTTCCCCCTGTTCAAGTTGGCCTTGCATATACGTCTGCCTCGGCGCCTAGCCCAAGCGCAAATTAGGTCCCATTGTTGCCTACGCGCGGCGCGGCGCGAACAAACGCTTGCCCCTTCCCCCGCCCCCACCTCCCGGCCGCGATTCCGCCGTTTCCGGGACGCTCCATTGTCACGTGCGCCTGCCAGCCCTGCCCGCCGCACTCGCTACCTCGCCCCCTCCCGACGCTGGCTCCACAAGCCACGTTGCCGTCATTCCAACTTCGTCCGGCCCACGAGCATTTCACAGTTCACACAGCGCGAACTTTTGTCCTGGATTCAAAACGATCTTTTGCTGTGGGTAAGGAGAGCAGAGCTCGCCAAGACCTGTATCTCCTGCAGCACGTGACGGTAACTTCCAATTTTTTAAGCCGGGAGAGGTTGCTCAGTGCATCAACTGAGTCCTGACGGCGGCAGGATTTTCGACACTAGCTTTTCAGCTAGGTCGAATTCAGTCGCTAGCTGGAGGAGAATTCTAGCGGCCGAATGCTCTGATTGGTAGATTTCTGTGGTTTCTCCGATCAACACCAGGCGAATGCCGGAGCAACACCCTAACAAACGGGCCACGGACCAAGCGCGATCTTTCCTTCCTCTTCATTGTCCTATCCTCACCCCCACACACTTACACTAACATGCTCTACACTACCACACATGCTGGGAGACCGGTCGGGAACTTAGAACTTGTCCCGACTGGGGCGGTGCTCCGCTGGTGGGAGATACCTGGTTAAGGAAAACCCGGCTTTTACTTCTTGCATGACCGGATCTTCTAAGAGTTATTTTAATACATTAAATCTGAAGGATATAGAACATAGGTATATAATATTGGTAACAATACATTTGTCATTCCACAAACTATAAATCTCATAGGAATGTCAGCTGATTTCTCTAGCACATCCCATTTCTTGTTCTTATTGGTATCATTCGTAAGTTATT
Source organism: Teleogryllus occipitalis (assembly GCA_011170035.1). NCBI lineage: Eukaryota > Metazoa > Arthropoda > Insecta > Orthoptera > Gryllidae > Teleogryllus > Teleogryllus occipitalis. Next base: position 8,289 of record BLKR01008573.1, read on the forward strand.
AAATTGGCCCATAATTTCAATACTTTGGATTATGAATTAAGTATAATTGTGTAAGTAATGGCTTTTATTATTTTCAATTCAACCTTTTTATTCTCGTACCAAAATTAGACATTGTCATGGATATTAATGACTATTGAGTAGTAGTCACGAATTCCATTAATTTAACTGATACGATGTAATTGTTTTGGAAATATTTTTATGAGTATTTCGTGTACCCGAGAAAGCATATTAAGACAGGAAATGATTAATAGTCCATTGTTTTTGCCTTGGTTGCCTTGTAAATATCGACTGGGGACTGGTAATCTCCAATTCTCTCTTTGTGTGGATCAGAAGAGGTTAGCGACGCAGTAAAAAGAGTAAAGATAACCTATTACAAATCGAGGAAGAATTGTGTAGAAAACTGTAGGATTGACGTGGCAACAATACTATAAAGTCCTAATAATCTAGATAAATTGAAACATTAAAACGTTGCTTTGTGAAACAAACATTACGCAATGGCAATTACTATCTTGACCTACTGTCACGGTAGTCGATCACTCAAAAAAGCCTTGCTACCGTTTTATTCCCGTGGTTGAGAGACGCAAGTTGACCATGTGGCATTTAGAGGTAATGCATGAAATGCAGAGAATGTAATTTGAGTATTATTAGAGGAATCGTTCAAATTTAAATATTATTTTACTACTGTTTTTCTGTCTTATTGAAGAAACTGCCTATGATTTGAAAATTACTCTTTTTGTAAGCTCAAACAGATAACTATCTTTTATGTAGGTCTGTTTGACTAAGCTTGTCTCAGGAACGAGTAAAACGTTTGCCAGGTGTATGCAACAAAACGACGTAAATATTTACGTCGCCCGTTGCAACGATGGTAGTAGTTGTGATGAAGTAATAAATGTTGCGAACTTGACATGTGGGCGGGGTCGGGTGAGGCGGGACGAGGTGGGGTGGAGGGGGGAAGCCGGGCGGGCGAGACAGGGCAGGGATCGGGTGGGACAGGATAGATAGATCACAATAGATAAAATTCCTTTTCCTTCCAAACAGATAATTGTGGTAAATACCTAGGCAACGAGAGGTATTTCATCTATAGAAACGCCCTAAAGCTGTAGTAAATTAAAACAATTTTCTTGAGTATCTCTTTGTGAAATAGCAGTTGAATTGAACATCAACTTCAGAGGAGACTGCTGTGCTCACTCTATATAAATTTTGTCCCTGAAACTAATCCGCCAAATAGAATTCTGCAATATCCTGAAAAGAGTATAAATAGAATTTATTTCATTTTAATGCGGATGTTCTTTATTTATTCTTTGGACGAAATATTGCGTACAGGCAGGAAGGTGGTGAGACCGGATACTACCAAAGTCCTTGCTCGGGCCCGTGTCCTCTGGGCCAAGACCATCCTGTGCCGGTTCCCGACTGGGCGGGGTGCTGAGGGAGCTTTGTTGGGGATCCGGACTTTCTCTGTTGCCACTCGGGGGCGGGGTGGGACGGCACGGGGCGGCACGAGATGGGACAGGGCAAACGGGACGGGACGACACGGAACGCGACGGGGACGCGGCGGGACGCAGCGGGACGCGGTGGGACGCGACGGGACGCGACGGGACGCAACGCGGGGTGGGACGGAGCAGAGCGGGGCGGAGCGTGAGAACGAGAAGGGATGGGCCGGGACACGACGAGGCGGGACGGAGCGGAGCGGGGCTGGATGGGACACGACGGGACGGAGCAGAACGAAAAGGGACGTCACGGGACGCGACGGGACGCGACGGGATGGGACGGGACGGGACGAGACGCGAAGGGGTGAGAAGAGGCGCGACGGGACGGCACGTGACGGGACGTGACGGGACGCAACGCGGGGCAGGACGGAGCAGAGCGGGGCGGGGTTGAACGGGACACGACGGGGCGGAGCAGAACGAGAAGGGACGGGACGGGACACGACGGGCCTGGAAGGGGCGGGGCGGAGAGGGCGGGTGGGGCGGGACCGGGCGGGACGGGACGGACGGGACGGGGCGGGGCGGGGCGGGGCGGGGCGCGGGTGGAGGCGGAGGCGAACGCTGGCCGAGGAGTCGGACGCGCCGAGCGTTGCTAAATGTGGCGCAATATCCCAGGCAGCGGGTGCCGCTCCTCTTTTGTGTGGACGACGCCACTCCGCCTGCTGTGGCTCGGCGCAGCTGCAAAGTGAACGCGCGCCGTTGACACTTGGTGGGAGCCAACGCCGTAAACGCAGGTTTCGCAACCGGATTGTCCCTGGGGACCTGCCACAACAAAGAGACTCGTCAATCGTGAAGTAAAGGTGAAGAAAACAAGCATATAACTTTTCAAACGTTATAAACTCAGATGGCGCTTAACAGTGACGAATTAAAAGAATGAGATGCAGCCAAATTAAGTTTCACAGAATGTCTAATGAGCTGAAGCAACTGTAAATCGTTTAGGAGAAAAGAACGATGAAGAAGGGAATAAAAGTTTAGTTGTAATAAGAAGTGCCTAAGTACTTTCAGCCGCCCTATGCAGGATAGCCGGCAAGGTAAGCTTCCTTTTGGAGAACGATTCCACAGTTTTAGTGAATGCTCATGCGCTTAGTGATGGCAAATTTTACCAAAACATCAGTACATCGGTGTTTCGATACATCGTTAAAGGATTTTCGATGTTGGTGAAAACATCGATGTCTAAAAACATCGATGTTTTAATTATAGACTAATGAACATCTATAGACTAATGAACTATCCATTTTTAGTTACAATACATAAAAGGAATATGTTTTATTGTTTGGTTATCAGCATGTTTGTAGTATGTTAATAAAAATTATTATCGAATGTAAAGAATAAAATTAGCAATAAAGAACATCGTGTTTCGCTACTTTACCCTTTAATCACTTCCATTCACACATCATCGAAGTAAAACCACCTAAAATTCTCTCAGATTGCACAGACGAAATATGCAGCGTGATAAAGAGGATGACGCAAAACAACGACATAGCGGTGGATTGCTGCTACTCTACATGACTAAACCCCTTTATTTAAAAATAAAAATAAAAGAAATGAAACATTTAAAAAAATCGATGTTTTTGCAATCAAATATCGATGTGAAAAAAACATCGAAAGCAAAATATCGGATGTTAATATACCGATGTTTCTGGTGGAAAACGTCGATGTTTCAAAAACAGGATGGCTTCTGGCTTTCAAGGAGTCAAAAGTATAGTGTAAATCCGGTCTAAGGCAGGAAATGGCTGACGTAAGGAAGGTGAAGCTGAAATCTCACGTTAGATGTTTCCATCGTGTGCTAATTGAATGAAATCCATTTTACAACATCACGCATCTCATCTGCAACTGGAAATTCGTTCACAATCATCATCTCTTTCGATCTAGAAGTAGAATGTAGTCAAGAGCCGACACAGGCCAGTGGGCTACTTCAGCGCTTTAGAGAAATACAGAACTGGCTGCTTATAAGTGAGAAGACAGCCTGAAACCGACAGACTTCAGACTACTGCGGAGACCAAGGTATTTAAGGGAGCACTCGATGTTCCTGCACGAAAAAGTAGAACGAGTAGAGATGGATGCGGAATGAGGGTTGCGTAACAGGCCATAAGCGAATAATAATAATAATAATAATAATAATAATAATAATAATAATAATAATGTCTTTATTAATGGTGAATAGTACCTCATTCCATCTACCGCCTGAATATATGTGTTCACTATACATAAAACTTTGCAACCAAATAAATAGCGAGAAGCCAAAGCATATAGAGGAAGAAAATGTATGGAATCATATTATCCAACAGTGAAATTTAACTGCAACTTCTTCACGAAGCGCTGGACGAGATTCGTTCTCATCCGCATCCAGAGGAAATTCGTCTTTTTTTTTCTTTCGTCTAATAATTTAGAGCTGTCTTCCTCCATCCCACTCTCGCTAAAAGCGACCTCAGTTCGGATGACCTGAGAGGTCGAAGTGACTTTGCCGAGTTGAGAGATAGCGAGGCTTGTGACAACTGAAAAACGGCGGAACTTTATTGAAATAATTTATAAGTAAAATATTTTGTGATAATGGTGGAAATTTAACTAATTCTTTTAATGCATATTCATTTTTTTCAAGTTCATATACAAAATAATTGTATCTTTCAAAACAATGTTGGAAAAAATATATATCCGAAAGTAATATATAATATAAGAAACTTTTCACAAAGCTTATAAAATGCTACATACGAAAATAAATTGTCGTATTTCGTTCATCCATAACTTAGTACTTCATTATTTTCCATATCTTCAAACTGCGTAAGAATACGGATTAAATGGTAAGCATTGCCGTAGTCAACTTTCCTCGCTGTCTTTGACTAACACAAAAAGTATTAACTTTTACGAGATAAAAAATAAAATGTTTTTAAAAAAATACTTCAGATCAACTTACATAATTGTTCTGTTACAATTTAAACATAATTATGTAAATATCAAATTGATTCTCCTTCTTTAATGATAATAATAATAATAATAAAATTATAATAATAATAATAATAATAATAATAATAATAATAATAATAATAATAATAATAATAATAATAATATTGCAATATAATATTTTTGCAACCTCGACACAACACACAAAAAGAAAATTCAAAAGTACAGGTAACTTCCACAAGTTGTAAAGGAGCAGTGGCATGTATTGGAGGTGGAGATTGTGCCGATCGTCCTCTCCGCAACATGTGTACCGTCCTGAAGCACTCTCTGAAAAAACTGGGGATTGAGACGAACATTATCATCAATATACAGGAAGTTGTGATCCTGAGCACGTGTTCTTTAGCCAGAAGATTTATGGGTTTCTAAATAAATTTGTGTTAAAGAATTATATACTTTTTAATTTATAAACTAAGTGTTTAAATTTATATTTGTAGAAATGTTTACCTTCTAATAAGTTCTTACAATAAATATATTTTTGTTAAAAGTAATGTACTACGGAAATCATGCTTTGATAGAAATATCTGTATGACTCCTCAAACAAACACAACACCAGGAAGCAGTGAAAAAATAAATAATAAATAATAATAATAATAATAATAATAATAATAATAATAATTTTTCCAATTTCGACCGAGCCTTTGATGAGGGCCGGGCCCATAGCACGTGCCACACGTCCCACTACGTTAACCTGACGTAGCGAGTCCGACCCAGGCAGAAGTATCGCCATGGGGCAGAAGTGCTTCGCTGGTTGCAAACGTAGGTCAGCGAACATACTTCCGGCGCGGTATTGAAATTCCTACTGCCAAGGAGCTTTTATTAAACTCGCGCGAGGTACTGCGAGCTTCGCAGAGGAAGCGGGCACGCTTTGAGCGATATCATAAAGGGGACACGAGGCGCAAATGCTCGCATTGCGATTCTACGCGATTGAAGGAAGGTTAAAAATATTCGGAATTCACTTACGCAATAAGAATCCGCGCCGGGAGCGGTAGCTCAGCGCATCAACTGATGACACTGCAGCGCCTCTGACCGGCAGGTCCTAGGTTCGAGTCCTGACGGCTACAGGATTTCCATCACTAGCTTTTCAGCTATGTCGAATTCAGTCGCTGTCTGGAGCAGAATTCTAGCGGCCGGCTGCTCTGATCGGTAGTTTTCCGTGGTTTCTCCGGTCAACACCAGGCGAATGCCGGAGCAGTACCCTAACAAACGGGCCACGGATCGCGCGCGATGTGTCCTTCCTCTTCCTTGTCCTATCCTCTTCGCTTACACACACACTTATACTACCACATATTCCGGGAGACCGGTCGGGAGCTTAGAGCTTGTCCCAGTTGGGGCGGTGCCCCGCTGATGGGAGAGTCCTGGTTCGGGGGAAACCCCACTAGCCGACTGTAGGTCGGCGCCGGATCTCGCCATCCAGCGGGGGAAGATCACCGCAATCTCCTGAGAAACAAATGCACTACACTAACGGGACTAATGACCAAAGCAGCTGACGCGCCCGGAAACACGAAAAAATCAATCTAATTATTACAAAGTTGTGAAATGATTGACTGATTTTGTTCTTGGTTCAGGCAACTAAGGGTTAAGAGGCGGCCTGAGGCAAATTGCTCTATACTCCAGGCCGTGTATTAGGCCGCACTAAATTCGCAATATGGCAGCTTGAAAGATTTCCTGTCGGAATAGCCAACTTATGAAACTATAACTCTGATCAAGTCTCTCGCTTTTGTTTTGTTTGTTGTCATTCACAATCCTCGCGCGGTCTCGAGTCTTGTCCACTGTTCAATAATACATGATTCGTTTTTCGGTAGAATTAAAAAGAGATGTTCATCTATAAACGAATATTAACTCTGTGAATAATTATTAAGTTAAGTAAGAATTATCAACTATTGCAAGCTTAAGAAGTGTTAAAAAGTGTCATGTGCAAATGAAAAATACAACCTCAAAAGTTATCTGCGGTCATACTTCTATGTTATTAATGCTTTTGAGATGTGTGTCAACAGTTCCTTCACGTTTTGAACTGGTAGTAATGAGTTTTATTGAACGCAAATAAATACCACAATTATTGAAGTTAATTAACGTGATATACATGGTAGTTTTTAAGTGATCAAATGAATTGTTCCTAACAGTCCAGTTATGTCAATATCAATGCAAATGCATCCATTTGATTTATTTGTTCAATTATTCATTAGCTTTTAAAAATAAGTTCAAAAAAAATAATGAATATCATCATTAGTATAAGTAAGTCTTCAATAACTTATCCATTGTTACCAGAGACAGTCTCTCTCTTTACCCATTTTTTCACCATTTCAATAGGGTGTGATTCATAAGATTGGGATAAATGGTAATAAATATGACTTTTTGATTGTTTTAAAGATGTTTATTTAAACAAGAATGTACACAATCAATATAAATGGCACATTAAATATATAGTTGCACAATAATATTGAATCTACTCTCTTATTGTGACTACATTACTATAAGCTTCTCCCTGAACATGCAGTTATTACACAGTAAACCCTCATTGCTTGTTAAATAATTCAAATCAAAAGTATATTATACTTCAGTTTCCATTACAAATTCATGCCAAATAATTCCTAATAGGCAGCCAAGCAGTACAAGATTAATATATTGTTTATTTATTGCCAGTTAAATACACTTTCTTGCTGTGAAAAAAATTCAAGGTAAGACAACGGTTATTTTCAACATTAAAATTAGAGTATTGTGCCAAGGAAATTCAAAATGCATGTGGAATTTAGAGAGAGATGTGGTGCTACTTATCCAAAACCAGTATTACAAGTAATGTCACAAATGCTACTAATCAAATAAGGTTACAAACAAGCTACAAAAAACTGAAACAATGTTGACAAGACTATTTACAAATACATTTAGATATACAAGACAAGTACATCTGTGAAAACTAAGAATTATAATAATTAGAGAGATGATTTTTATGTCCTAAAAATCTTGAAATATGCATCTATGACCTAAAATTCTGAAATATGCAATTAAAAATAACAATATTTCATTTCATGTGATACTTGGAATGAAAAGATGTATTTTTGTGCAAACATAATATAACCTAGCTCACTTCTCAGGAGAAATAATTGAAGTAATTATGCACCTTCATTAAGGACATTGTTTGTCTTGTTTCATTTTTTCTGCTTGGTATAAAAAATATATCAAGAAATATCCTACATTTGCACAAGTATTTTATTGTCCATAGAAAAGAAAAAAACACAAAGTGTGACAAGCTTTTTCTAATCAATGACTGCTCCCAAATAAATAGATTCTATGACAACAAGGAATGGTTTAGAGATAAGTCTCTCTTTAAACAAAATAAATATAGGAGCATAAAAATATTCTCTTATTATTATATGAATATGGACCAACAGGAAAAATTTGCCAAATTGCACTAACATATTAATCTACATAGCATCCAATTCTAACCACATGTCAAGGAATTTCATTTAGCTATGCCCTGAAGCAATAGACAAAAATATGCAAAATCATAGATATGCACTCCCTATTAATAATAATAATAATAATAATAATAATAATAATAATAATAATAATAATAATAATAATTAATTACTGCCTTTGGTGTGTTGGAGTTTGTATTTCTATTGTAATTCCTCAGGAAGCACTCTCTTTTAAAAATTATAATTTCATTCTCTCTCACATGGGCATACTTGTCTCCCTTTCCCTAAGTAAAACCCATGTTCTTCACTATTCGCTTTAGGGAGGTCTGAGAGCTTTCAAAATTTAACGTTTCATCTCCCACAATCTCTGTGTACAGGTTTCTTATAGAAATACCACAACCTACATAAAATATAATCCTTGGTACTTGTTAAATAATACATAAAACAACACAAAATGATCATTGTTTATATTAATAAAACTGTATACTAACAAACTAATTAAAAAGTCTACTTGATTACCTGAATTCAAACTACAATAAAATTTATTGGCAATTGCATCCTTAGTGAAATTGTCAATATCTGTGATTGGACAGGATCTTTTACGGGTCTTTTTGGGTGTGGTCAGAGCTTCTTGTTTTTTATATTTGTTGATAATACTATCAACTGACTTTACACCCACCTGTAAACACACAACATCTTGAAAAAAGAAAATTAGATTTATTACGATTAATACATGAGTAATGGTAAAGATAATTAACAACCATACTCATCCCAATTTTAATTAAGAAAATTACACTTGTAAGTTTTAAAAGATAAGATGTAGAAAAGAAAAGAAAAATCAATCTTACCTGTAATAATTTTGCCACTCGCGTTATTAAACAAGAATGGGTAACATGGACCTTTTCTTCCACTGCTTCCTTCCACAGTCCACAAAATAAATTGATAATTCCCTTTTGAAGAGAACTTTGAATACGTGTTATCTTCAAAGGTTCAAAATTAAGTATAGACTCGGATGTTGTTGGGCTATCCATTATTTTCCAGTTATAATTAAAATGAATTCAGAAAA
>BLKR01008574.1:0-17206 GCA_011170035.1 Teleogryllus occipitalis
GTATTTTCCCTCCGTCTCGGCGATCTTAGCTCACGGTCAGGCACGCGCTGGCTCGGCGCGCCCGCGCTCCGACTTACTGGCGGTTGGAGGACTCCTGACTCCACAGCTGCGTGTTCGTACACACCACACACACACACACATATATATATATATATATATAGTAACACCCCCACCTACTTACTTTACCACACGTGGTGGGTCATGATAGCATGAATGCTCGTGAAGCGAGCTTACAATTCTCAGGAAGCAGGATCTTTCGGGTATGAGAAAGGTCTGAACCCTTAACACAATGAATCAAATATAATAATAATCATATTAACATATATTCAATGAGAAAATTTACAGTGACGCAATTTCATAATAGTTTATTGCACTTTAAGTAGCTGGTCACTGAAAAAAATGAAACAAGACCAAAAAACAAAACATACAGGCGTCACCTCGACTGCCTGAACACACTTTCACCAACTACAATGTAGGATTTAATTACTCCTTTCTGAGTTTTTCCACTGCTAAATTATGTACTCTTTTGGCCTCTAGTTTTCCGTGCACGGCTATTTTGTTTCAAATGAATTTGATATTTGTTTCAAAGAAACCCTTTCACAGGTGCTAGCCTTGGGCTTTGCACTCACTGTAATACTGAACACAAAAAAATATACGTGGCATTCACGTTACTTAATTCAAACCCTTTTACATGTCACAAAAGCAATTACTTGAAACATAATACAACAAAGTGATTTTTCTGGGCAATATTAACTGTACAACATATAAAATTTCTGAATCATTTACTTAAAATTGTACAAGGTAGACTTCTTTAAATGATTTACTTAAAATTGTACAAGGTAGACTTCTTTAAATGAATCTACTGACACGTGCGGTAAATGGCCTGGAAACTGCCCCTCACACAGTTCGAAATACTTCTCCCTCCTATTCTAGACGTTTCACCCACTTTTAACACTGCCTTTACCTCACCAGCTCTGCGTCGCTCGCCTGTAGGTAACCTTGGGGATTTTCTGCCGCTCGCCCCGCGTTGCCGCCTCGTCTCGCGTGCTGTGTTGCGACGAAAGCAGTCCCTTCCGCTCGAACGCCGCCAAGCCACCAATTTCCACACCTTTCTCTCGTTCCGAAACCGTACTATCCTCGCTCTAGACCAAGTCCTTCTCGCCTACGCTTCTTTCTTCCTGGGGTCGTCCGTCTTCCACCGCTTCGTACACGTTCGTTCGCGCTTCCAGCCTCGAAATTATTAATGTTGCAAGAGTTATGCTCACATGCTCGGCCGACGTACCACACATTAGGCATGTGTGATGTCAGCGTGCAATGTGAGATGCTGGATTAAATTACTGTCCTTCTGCGCGAATTTTACAACTTTTGAAGTTATTCCGATGTCAAAACAGTAACTTGGCTTGCTCTCCGAATTATTGTGACCGCGACGAATGATTTTGCACTCAATCTCCTAATTACTTCACTTTTCTAAGATACGCTTTTCCGAGCTAGCTTTTAACTATCAAGTTAAAGTAAACTCCTATACTATCTATTTGTACTCGCCGTTACAGTTGTAGCAAAAGAGCTTCTTCTGGTCGCCGCCGCAGTCGTCGTAAAAGAGTTTCTTCTGCTCGCCGCCGCAGTTGCCGTAAAAGAGAGTTCCTCCGAGGCGCGCCGCGATACTTATGATACTCGCGCCTGGGGAAATTTTTGGAGGGGTGCATATTCTCCTCCTTTCGTGACCTCACGGAAAAACATTACTCACTAGTTCGGGTGTTGTAGTTTGAAAAGCTGTGGGCAGGTGGCGCGTTTACCGGCCATCGCTCCGCCGCGTACCCTAGTCCTCTCTGTTAGTGAGCTTCTTTACATGGCTGAAGGTGGCGTTATGGGGTTGTCTAACCCCGTGACGTCACAATATATATGTATATATATACATATATGTATATGTATGTATATATATATATATGTATATATATATATGTATATGTATATGTATATGTATATGTATATGTGTGTGTGTGTCACGGAATACGCCGTCAAAATTCCGGCGGCGTGTCGTGCATTTGCAACTCTTCCGACCAGGCGTCGTTATGCCTAAGTGAGCTTCCCTCCGCGTGGGTGTTACCTCCAACATCCGACAGTTCACTGCCGATCCGCCGTCAGACCTGTAGAGTTCATTTAATTCAATTGTTCTTTGTAGATTTATACAAGGATTGCACGTTAGGGAGAATACAGGCTAGTTAACGACAAAGAAAAAGACTGGATCTGAGACACAAAATAATATATTCTCTAACTATACATAAACACATACAAAGAAACCGGTAGCGGTAGCTCAGTGCATCAACTGATGTCACTGCAGCGCGTCTGACCGGGAGGTTCTAGGTTCGAGACCTGACGGCGGCAGGATTTTCGACACTAGCTTTTCAGCTAGGTCGAATTCAGTCGCTGTCTGGAGAAGAATTCTAGCGGCCGGCTGCTCTGGTCGGTAGTTTTCCGTGGTTTCTCCGATCAACACCAGGCGAATGCCGGAGCAGTACCCTTCCAAACGGGCCACGGACCGCGCGCGATCTGTCCTTCCTCTTCCTTGTCCTATCCTCTCCCTTTACACACACTTACACTAACATGCACTACACTACCACATATTCCGGGAGACCGGTCGGGAGCTTAGAGCTTGTCCCGGCTGGGGCGGTGCCCCACTGGTGGGAGAGTCCTGGTTAGGGGGTAACCCCACTAGCCGACGGTAGGTCGGCGCCGGATATCGCCATCCAGCGGGGGAAGATCACCGCCATTTCCCGAGAAAAAACATGCACTACACTAACGGGACTAATGACCGAAGCAGTTGACGCGCCCGGAAACACGAAAAAAAATCAATCACTCTCAAAGAAAAACTTAACTCCGCTATCTAGGAGCCTTTACTCGAACGCGATATCGCATTCCTAAGTGGCACTGGAATGTCTCAGTCGCACTGATTTTATAAAAAAAATACTCCTTTTAGTAAAAATTACCTTTTTCTCATAATTCTGAACTCTTTTCTTTAATAATTATCCTTTACTTTGGCTACCAGCTGGTGGGAATGTCAATAATACCTATGCCTAGCCTCAACTAAATTAAGTTTGGAAAAATAACTATTATATATATATAGCTCATGGTTATTCACAATTGGGGCGGGCGGGCAGCCCTCCGTCCCGGCAACTTTAGCTCAGGGTCAGACACGTGCTGGCTCGGCGCGGCGCGCCCGCGGCTCCGACTCGCTGGTGGTTGATACCCTTCCGTAGATCATCGCGGCCTTGGTTGCGGAACCTTCCTCCCAAACAACCAAATGCGATGCCGGTCGGCTGGATCCAACGCTGAGCTCGCCACTTCTCGGCTGCAAACGCTCGCACATAGTTTCTTCTGAGTCGCGTTTCTCTTCAAAGCGCGTCGATCGAACTGCGTGTTCTTGAATTTTCGACGCATGTATTTAAGAGTATTGGAAAATGCTAGTGGTGAATCGTGCTCTTATATGTTTTGCAGCACGAATCAGTTCAAAATGACCCCAATGTTAGATTCTAGTTCCACTGGTGATGGCGCACGTTTCACTCTTTCTTCGTACTTTCGAAACCTCTACCCTTTCGTAACACAATTCTCTTCTGTTCGACCACTAGAAGCGACGTGGTTCATGTATGTATTTCACAGTTCATGAAACGGTGGTTTGTTTTCACCTCGTCAGATGCCAGGACTCGTGCAAGGATTATTGCCCTTTACTAGCCGGCGCAATGGCCGAAAAGAACAGTTTGTGAAAAGATGGGTAGCACACCATAAAACATTCCCCACTGATCGACTACTCTTCCCACAGAATTTAATAGACAGACCGGTCTTGACCACTCTCTTCCAGAAATTTTCGAGAACTCCCCTCTTCCACCGGAAAAAATATCCCGGCAGAGGTTTCCCTCACTTTTGCCTCGGGAGCCAATGGCGAGATTTAGTTCGTGATCTTATCTTGCTACTACTTATCTTGCTAATTTACTACTGGCCAGCGCGGGTTTCGCTCAGCTTGACCGATGCCGTCGTCAGACGGTGACGTCGCCAATGCGCCACGTTCAACTTGGCGGACAGCCTGAACCAACGTTTCAATTCGCTGTTTCGGGTTCTTGATGCGTGGCCCGGGCATATATTCGGCTACGGCCGATATATATATATATATATATATATATATATATATATATATATATATATATATATATCTAGCACAAAGTGTAGCCAGAATCCATATTTTGTGGGTCCTTGATACAGAAAAATCAATTGACTACAAAACGTCTGCCTATCCGCTAGCGCTAGCGTCTTCTCCAGCCGATTTTCTCCAAAATAGATAATTCCCGATCGACCTAAACGAACTGAAGGCTTCGGGAGTTTCAATAGGATATTTTGATTTTTGAGGCCGCTTTACATGAAGTTTCAAAAACATTTTCAAAATTTTCTCAAAAATTGCCGATTTTTTTATTAAACTTTGACCAAGTTGCCAAGTTTTTTATTAAACTTTGTCCACGGATGGTATAAAAAACGATTCATGTTCGTCTTCATGTTCGTTTCATGTTCGCAACGAGCATGTTTCATGTTCGTTGAAATCCCATACATTTCGAAAATTGCAAAAGTGCAAGTGTTTGAGCGTTTTCTTAAAATTATGATATTAAAGATAGAACTTTTTCCTTCATGAAATCTGTTCTTTAAAGACAGATCTTAAAATAAAGTCAAGTACAATTTTTCGAAAATATTTTTGCGTAATTTTGCAAGAAATATAGGCAATTTATACATTTTTTAAACAATTTTTTTTTTCGAAAACGGCACCAATTTTTTCTTTAAAATTTCTCGTCGTATCTATCAAAGGACGGTAAAAAATATGGTGGTTGTACCTTTTTGGGCGAATACTATTTATTTTCGACTCCTGCAAAAAGTTAACATTTCAAAACAACAAAATTGAAGATAGAGATATTTGCTTTAGGCAAAGTCTGTTAAAAAAATCAGCTCTTTAAAAAAAGTCATGTACAGTTTTTTGAAAAAAAGTGGTTTTCATGTAATGTTTGAAATTATTTCAATTTATTAAGAAAACAAGTTCAGGAAAACCACTTCAATTTTTTCCACGGATAGAACGAATTGGGCGCTTGAACGAATGACGCGGGCCTCATTTTCGTTGAACTCTCTAAATATTCGAGAATTTGCAAATTTATAAATGATGCGAGAAAGCATGTTCTGTTTAGCACCACTAATTTCATCTTAGTATGTTCGAGACATTGACGTTAAATATTGCAATGTTACGGATGGAAGTCAGTACCAAAGAAACAACTTTTAAACCTAAATCAGTGACTCAGACCGAGATGAAAGGAATCATGCTTTTTTTTTCGAGGATATTACACAAAGGAATCAAAGCCATTAATATTCGAATATTAAACTTTCTTCTATAGTTTCGAATAATCGTCCTCGTAACACATGAAAGTTTGTCCTCACAATGTGAATGCGAAGGTGAAGAACATTGTCGAAGAAACGTTTTAATGAACACAGAATGTCTCTAGTGTTATGCTTAGAAACATCGTTTGCATTTCTGTTACTCGTTGAATAAATTATTATGAGATGCCCTACGAATATTTTTCGATAATCAGGGTCGAAGAAAGCGTTTGATGAAAACAGAATTCTCTAGAAGTATGCTCAGAGGCACAGTTTGCATTTCCGTGACACATTGCCACATTTTTGTGAAATACCCTACGAATATCTACTTCTATTCAAAATCTGTAATCAAATGTCGCCAGTCAGGATGGATAGACATAATAGATATTAAAGTCAAATAGAAGTAAATTCAATAGACCTATCAAACCTTTCGAAGCATTCGTGACATCGGTAACTTAGTGATCACTGCCCAAATGGGCGTAAACCATCGGTTAGATTCCCAGTCGCTCTTATGCTTATGCTCTGAACAATTTGAAGTAAAATTGTAGATTCATTACTTCTTTTATAGAAAAGATGTCAGTCTGCAGGAAATATTTCTTGCAGAAGGTGTACGGTCATTTAAAATGATACAGTGAATTTCAGTTTTGTCTCCTTGGAGAGCGAGAAAAAATAAAAATAACACAATGGGTTACAATATTCATTTATTACAATATTCATTTAAATATTGAAGATAGGTTTACAGATACAAAATCTAGAAATTCATTAAAAATATTGAACTCTATTATGATGAGCATGACGAAATTGAAATTGACTACACACCTATTGTTTTCATGGCAGTTGACAGATCTCCAGAGAAAAGTTTATTTGATTTGTCGCCACACGGCTGCTTCAACCGGTTACGTTTTCCAAATCTTCAGGGTCACCATTGCCTTCTTTTTACTTAAGTCTTAGGATTCCGAAAGTGATACTAAATATTTCAACATTAACTTGAGAATACATGTTGCATACCATGAGATAGAAATGATGAACAAATGTCTGGAGTTTAAAAAAAATCTGCCTTTGGAATACTGCATCAGAAGTCCTACTGGCTATTGTAATTATATTTTCTGTCATTCGTCGATAAAATGCCGTACACTTTCCGGTGAATTATTTTATCGCAGCTAAAGCGAAAGATTTCCAGGCTAAAGTGACCCACATATGTTATTGGTGGGTCGAAAATAGATTTTAATTGCGGAATTGACACTATTCATTGGTGCAACATAGAAGAAATGTGAATTTACTATTTGTGATAGTTTTCTCTTTTTACTTCAGTCCCGTAAAGTTTTCGAAAACATAATTCAATCATCTTTTTTTACCTAAATACTATATTTACTTTTCGACTTATAAATTCCCAAGAATAGTTGTTCCCATTAAAAAAGTGATCATGCCGATAAATGGACAAAGTTTACAAATATTATAAATACCAAATACAGTAATATCTGATATTTGTTATCTAAAGGACTCCACTCTAGATGAAAACAAAGAAAATTTGATTATTTTCTAATCTTTTCAAATATGAACGTAACTTTGCTTTTGGTTTGGTATTCCGGCAAGATCTGTTAGCCCGACTTACTTGTGACAACACATAATAACTAGGCTTCTTCATTCAGTATCTTCCACTTGGGGTTTAAGGTAATTATTATTAATTCTTAAGGGAGTATTTTACAGTTCTAATGACCGTTTTTCGCACTCTATACGCCAATGTTTTTTTATTCCGTCAAGCATCTTCCTCTATTTTTTTGCTCTTCATTGTCGAATCGATGACGGACTTACAAGATATCCTTGGCCTTCCTCGTTTTCTTCTTTCGAAAGGGATCCACTCAAAGATAATTTTTGATATTCTGTCAGCATGCATTCTCATTAGATAGCTACACCATTCGAGTTGTTTTGATTCTACATTTTCGATCACTTGTCTCTCATTCTGCATTATCTGTCTAATCTCTTCGTTTGGTATTCTATCAAACAGTATACTGACAACATCGTCTCCAAAAATTCATTTTCATAGCATTTAACCAAAAGTTTATTGCATCATTTTTAACCCAAATTTCTGATCCTTATGTAACACAGCTCTCCACCATTGTCTTGTATATTTGTCTCTTAGTTTTCTTTCAAATATTCCCGTTTCATAAAATATTATGAAGTCTACTAATAATTGGCCTTCCCTTTCTTATTTTATTAATAAAGTCATCAATAGATCCCCCTGCTCTAATAGTCACTCCGAGATATTTAAATTCCTTTACTACTCGAAATATACCTATTTCTGTTCTAGATCATATCGAGATTTCCCTACAACAATGTATCTTGACTTTCCATTATTTATTTTTATTATCCATTTTTTTGTTTTTATTCATTTCTGGATTAAATATTACAGGTACAAAAAATTATTATTTTTCTACTTATTTTTCAAGTAAAATTTGCGCGACACGTAATTAAGGTTTCCACACAGAAAACTACTGAAGTAATTATGATGCTGCTTCAAAAACCAACACCACACTAATACTAGAGGTGCTACAGAATGGCACAGACTTTCTCGTAGCAAATGTTTCTAATTTCCTTTGTGTGGATTGGTTCTAAAGCTTTGCTCCATTCTCTTGTCAGCTACCATCTATCGCCGCACAAAATACATTTTTTGACATTTTCTCAACTTTTCGTTTCCAAATAGTAGAACCGAAATATTATTTCTAGAATATTAAAGAAGGCTAAAATCTTGTCCTAAATAGCTATTTTCATTGAAAAATTTGGAGCCCTTGTTAAGAAAACGGCGTTAAGCGTTACTGTAAACGCGAAATTTGAAGCTCTTTTTCACAGGAATCAATTGAATTTTTGAAAAACTTCATTTAAAGTCACTTGAAGCACTTCTACTCGCAAGTTCAATACTGTATGTAAATCTATTCAAATATGCGTATTAATAGCGTGAGAGATATTTCAAAAAATTACATTTGTGTAATTTTTTAAAAAACAAAAGAATACAACAAAATGAACTTTACGTCATATTAAACAGTGCAATTAGCACTATCCATTGGGAAATTTTGAAGAAAAAATTTGGAGCTATTTTTGAGATGGCATTGGAGCGTTTCTGAAAATGCGGAATTTTGAGGTCATTTTTACAAAAAACTATTGAGATTTCGAGAAACTTTATTTGACATTATTTAAAGCACATGTACTCATAAATACAATTACGTGACGAAATTGCCTCTAAAGTAAATATTACCAACGTGAGAGACAAGTCAAAAAAATACATTTTTCTAATTTTCGAAAAAGCAAGAATAGAGCAATATGTCGTTTACGTGATCGGATAGGGTGCATCCGGCACTAACCCTAACAAAAATTTAAAGAAAAAATTTGGAGCCGTTTTTGAGAAAATTTTGAAAATGTCCGGGGTGCTTCGTATAAAGTCCCCCCAAAAATTAATGAATGTTTTTCAAAATCGCAGAGATTCAGCTCAGGCAAAAACGACTGCGGTTTCTTCAATTTGGAAAAGATCGTATGCATGGTTTAGGCGCTAGTATTGTTCCCATACACCAGATGGACAGACGGACGTTTTGCTTCCAATTGGCTTTTCGGCATCAAGGACCCACAAAACTGGGATTCCCAAGAATACTGGTGTTTGTTTGCTTTTCACTGTTTGTTTCTTTGAATTTCAGTGTTTGTTTGTTTGTTTGCTTTTCAGTGTTTGTTTGTTTGTTTGCTTCTCAGTGTTTGTTTGATTGTTTGCTTTTCAGTGTTCGTTTAATTGCTCTTCAGTGTTTATTGTTTGTTTGCTTTTTAGTGTTTGTTTGTTTTCTTTTCAGTGTATGTTTGTTTGCTTTTCAGTGTTTGTTTGCTTCTCAGTGTTTTTTGTTTGTTTGTTTGCTTTTCAGTGTTTGTTTTTGTTTTTCAGTGGTTGTTTGTTTGTTTGCTTTTCAGTGTTTGTTTGTTTGTTTGCTTTTCAGTGTTTGTTGGGATTTTTAGTGTTTGTTTGTTTGTTGTTTGTTTGTTTTTCAGTGTTTGTTTGTTGTTTTCAGTGTTTGTTTGTTTGCTTGTTTTTCAGTGTTTGTTTGTTTGCTTGTTTTTCAGTGTTTGTTTGTTTGTTTTTCAGTGTTTGTTTGTTTGTTTGCTTCTCATTGTTTTTTGTTCGTTTGCTTACTTTTCTGTTTGTTTGTTTGCTTTTCAGTCTGTTTGTTTGCTTTCAGTGTTTGTTTGTTTGTTTGTTTGCTTCTTATTGTTTGTTTGTTTGTTTGCTTTTCAGTGTTTGTTTCTTGTTTGTTTTTTTCTAGTGTTTGTTTGTTTGTTTTTCTGTAATTGTTGTGTTTTTCCGTGTTTGTTTGTTGTTTGTTTGTTTTTCAGTGTTTGTTTGTTTAGTGTGTTTGTTTTTTTGTTTGTTTTTCAGTGTTTGTTTGTTTAGTGTGTTTGTTTTTTTGTTTGTTTTTCAGTGTTTGTTTGTTTGTTTGCTTTCCTGTGTTTGTTTGCTTTTCAGTGTTTGTTTGTGTGTGTGTTTGCTTTTCAAAGTTTTTTTTGTTTTTTTTTTCAGTGTTTGTTTGTTTGTTTGTTTGTTTGTTCAGTGTTTGTTGTGTTTTCAGTGTTTGTTTGTTTGCTTCTCAGTGTTTGTTTGTTTGTTTGCTTTTCAGTGTTTGTTTGTTAACTTCCTATTGTTTGTTTGTTTGCTTTTCACTGTTTGTTTGGTTGCTTTTCACTGTTTGTCTGTTTGCTTTTCAGTGTTTGTTTGTTTGTTAGCTTTTCAGTGTTTGTTTGTTTGTTAGCTTTTCAGTGTTTGTTTGTTTGTTTGGTTTTCAGTGTTGGTTTTTTCTTTGCCTTTCAGTGTTTGTTTGTTTCTTTGCTTTTCAGTGATTGTTTGTTTGTTTTCTTTTCACTGTTTGTTTGTTTGCTTTTCAGTGTTTGTTTGTTTGTTTGCTTGTTTGTTTGCTTATCAGTGTTTGATTGTTTGTTTGCTATTAACTGTTTGTTTGTTTGATTTTCAGTGTTTGTTGGTTTTTTTGCTTTTCACAGTTTGTTTGTTTGTTTGCTTTTTAGTGTTTGTTTTTCTTCGGTTTTCAGTGTTTGTTTGTTTCTTTGCTTTTCAATGTTTGTTTGTTTGTTTGCTTTTCAGTGTTTGTTTGTTTGTTTGTTTGTTTGCTTTTCTGTGTTTATTTTTTTTGTTTTTTTTTCAGTGTTTGTTTGTTTGTTTTTCTTCAGTGTTTGTTGTGTTTTTCAGATTATGTTTGTTTGCTTCTCAGTGTTTGTTTGTTGGTTGGTTTTTCAGTGTTTGTTTGTTTTTTGGTTTTTTAGTGTTTGTTTGTTTGCTTTTCACTGTTTGTTTGTTATTGCTTTTCACAGTTTGTTTGTTTGTTAGCTTGTCAGTGTTTGTTTGTGTTCTTTTCAGTGTTTGTTTGTTTGCTTTTCAGTGTTTGTTTGTTTGCTTTTCAGCGTTTTTTGTTTGTTTGCTTTTCACTGTTTGTTTGTTTGCTTTTCAGTGTTTGTTTCTTGCTTTTCAGTGTTTGTTTGTTTCTTTGCTTTTCAATGCTTTTTTTGTTTGTTTGTCAGTGTTTGTTTGTTTGATTTTCAGTGTTGTTTGTTTGTTTGCTTTACAGTGTTTGTTTGTTTGCTTTTCAGTGTTTGTTTGTATGGTTTTTAGTGTTTGTTTGTTTGTTTGCTTTTCAGTGTTTGTTTGTTTGTTTGCTTTTCAGTGTTTGTTTGTTGTTTGCTTGTTTTTCAGTGTTTGTTTACTTTTCAGTGTTCGTTTCTTTTTTGTTTTTCAGTGTTTGTTTGTTTTTCAGTGTTTGTTGGTTTGCTTGCTTTTCAGTGTTTGTTTGTTTGTTTCCTTTCCTGTGTTTGTTAGTTTGCTTTTCAGTGTTTGTTTGTGTGTGTGTTTGCTTTTCAGTGTTTTTTTTGTTTTTTTTTCAGTGTTTGTTCTTTTTTCAGGTTTTGTTTGTTTGCTTCTCAGTGTTTGTTTGTTTGTTTTTCAGTGTTTGTTTGTTTGTTTGCTTTTCACTGTTTGTTTGTTTGCTTTTCAGTGATGGTTTGTTTGTTTGCTTTTCAGTGTTTGTTTGTTTGTTTGCTTTTCACTGTTTGTTTGTTTGCTTTCCTGTGTTTGTTAGTTTGCTTTTCAGTGTTTGTTTGTGTGTGTGTTTGCTTTTCAGTGTTTTTTTTTTTTCAGTGTTTGTTGTTTTTTTCAGGTTTTGTTTGTTTGCTTCTCAGTGTTTGTTTGTTTGTTTTTCAGTGTTTGTTTGTTTGTTTGCTTTTCACTGTTTGTTTGTTTGCTTTTAAGTGATGGTTTGTTTGTTTGCTTTTCAGTGTTTGTTTGTTTGTTTGCTTTTCACTGTTTGCTTGTTTGTTTGTTTGTTTGCTTTTCAGTGTTTCTTTGCTTTTCAGTGTTTGTTTGTTTGTTTGCTTTTCAGTGTTTGTTAGCTTTTCAGTGTTTGTTTGTTTGCTTTTCACTGTTTGTTTGTTTGCTTTTCAGTGTTTGTTTGCTTTTTACTGTTTGTTTTTTTGTTTGTTTGCTTTTCACTGTTTGTTTGTTTGTTTGCTTTTCAGTGTTTGTTTGTTTGCTTTTTAGTGTTTGTTTGTTTGTTTGCTTTTGAGTGTTTGCTTGTTTGTTTGATTTTCAGTGTTTGTTTGGTTGATTGCTTTTCAGTGTTTGTTTGTTTGTTAACTCCTTAGTGTTTGTTTGTTTGTTTGCTTTTCAGTGTTGGTTTTTTGTTTGTTTTTTCCAGTGTTTGATTGTTTGGTTTTCAGTGTTTGTTGTGTTTTTTCAGTGTTTGTTTGTATGCTTTTCAGTGTTTGTTTGTTTGTTTGCTTTTCATTGTTTGTTCGTTTCTTTGCTATTCACTGTTTGTTATTGGTTTGCGTTTCACTGTTTGTTTGTTTGCTTTTCAGTGTTTGTTTGTTTGCTTTTTAGTGTTTGTTTGCTTTTCACTGTTTGTTTGTTTGCTTTTCACTGTTTGCTTAATTGCTTTTCTGTGTTTGTTTGTTTCTTTGCTTTTCAGTGTTTGTTTTTTTGTTTGCTTTTCAGTGTTTGTTTGTTTGTTTGTTTGATTTTCAGTGTTTGTTTGCTTTTCAGTGTTTGTTTGTTTGCTCTTCAGTGTTTGTTTGTTTGTTTTTTTGCTATTAAATGTTTGTTTGTTTGCTTTTTATTGTTTGCTTGTTTGTTTGCTTTTCAGTGTTTGTTTGTTTTTTTTTGCTTTTCAATGTTTTTTGTTTGTTTGCTTTTCAGTGTTTGTTCGTTTGATTTTTAGTGTTGTTTGTTTGTTTGCTTTACAGTGTTTGTTTGTTTGCTTTTCAGTGTTTGTTTGTTTGTTTGCTTTTCAGTGTTTGTTTGTGTTTTTTTTCTTTTCAGTGTTTTTTTGTTTGTTTGCTTTTCAGTGTTTGTTTGTTTGCTTTTCAGTGTTTGTTTTTTTTGTTTGCTGTTCACTGTTTGTTTGTTTGCTTTTCAGTGTTTGTTTGTTTGTTTGCTTTTCAGTGTTTGTTTGTTTGTTTCCTTTTCAGTGTTTATTTGTTTGTTTGCTATTCAGTGTTTATTTGTTTGTTTGCTTCTCAGTGTTTGTTTGTTTGCTTTTCAGTGTTTGTTTGTGTGCTTTTCAGTGTTTGTTTGTTTGCTTTTCAGTGTTTGTTTTTTTGTTTTTCAGTGTTTGTTTGTTTTTCAGTGTTTGTTTGTTTGCAAAATATTTGTATTCTATTTTAAATATTACTTTAATAAACGACGAAGTGTAGACATGGAGCTTAATACTCGTTGTCCAGTGTTATTTTTTGCAAAAAAAAACAACGTTTTATGACTGTTTTGAAATATGTTTTCACTGGGAAATTGCATGACTTTATTTATGTAATTAAATGTATATACAACAATTTATGTAAAACTGTTCGTTGATTTAATATTTATATTCAAATATTTACTATAATATAACTCGCGATCACCGCCATTTTGTAATGTTCAAGATGAATAGTCCCGCCTCTCTGAATTAAAGCTAAAGCGGATTGGTCAGCTCGATCTCGCAGGGCGGGGCAGGAAAACTCTGGTCAAGTTCGGCTCAGTACATCGCACATTTTTTGTGCAAGTGACGGTACATGTAGTAGTATAATATTACGGAGGCGTTAGAAATAACACGAGAAAATATATGCTGTTGAAGCGCCACTAGTTTACAGTTTATTTTACGTCATCACCTTTCGTTATTCTTTCTTGAAATTCTCGCGAAAAGTTTGTGTTACAATAGGACTTTAAAATTCTCGTGGACGGTTTTATAGGTCGATTTGAAAATTGTACTTCATCACTTCATATTGTGGCATCATACGGGTGTAATCAGTACACAGACGAGAGTGGGTTGTAATAACAGCAGGTTTATTCACAATTTAGACCGTAGTCACAAATAACCAATGCACTGTATACAATTAACTAACTAAATAGACCCCACTGCTAGGAGAGATATTTACACGGCTACCACACCGCAACATACTACCAAATGTTTCGCCGTGCGTAGTACGGCCTGCCCTGAGACCAACTACATGTCTCACTAGTCACGACAATAACTGCCGGCTTCTTGCGCCGCGTGCACTTTCGCACCTCTCACAGACGACCTACGCTGCTGCTGCCAGGATACAAGAAGAAGGAGCTATTGTTCTCACGGCCCTTAAATAGCCCTCGCGACGCTGCCCGCCACCTCCATTGTCTCATCCCTAACGCCCGCACACCCTGTCGGAAAAGCCCCGTGCGTCAAGCTTCTGCCTTTGTCTACGCATCCGGTGCACACCTCGCGCTACGTGCCCACGCTGTTTTAGCGGCACGACGCTACAATATTTGGCCTGACGGTATTTTCTTCTAGCAATTATAAATCCCATTGAATATATTTATGCTGTGTATAACAGCATTTGTGCCCACATGGTGGGCACACTGTACCGGCCAACATAGTTGCAGCCCAATGTGGCCGCTGCAGGGTTGCGCCGGGGGGGCGCGGCCAGTCGAGAAATGAGGAGTACGGGAAGGCGCCACCAGGAGCAGGGCAAGCGGCGGCGCTTTTCCATGGCCACCGGACCGCGTCGGCAAGGCGGTCACAGGAGGGGCATTTACCCTCGATGCCCCGCCACGGAGGCGGGAAATAAGAGACTCGCCCCGATGCCTCGGGACGTATTTATAGGGCCTCGCCCGGGGCGGTAGTCAGTAGGACATTTCTGGAGAAGCAAGTTAGTGCCTAGCAATAATGGTGAGTTCGATTTTGTGTGTGCGTGTGTTATTTTGGCGTGTGTTATTCTGGCGGACTGGAACTTGGCTTGTATTTCGGACTTGATTTGGATTGTGGCTTTACTGAAATAAACTTATGGTGAAAGAACTGTTGTTGTTTTACTTTGTACATAACAATTTAGTAATTTGTATAGTAGTTCATATAGTAAAATACGTCCTCCTAAACCAGAATCCATGTTTTGAGTTTCCTTGATACCGATAAATTAATTGCCTCAAAACGTCTGTCCGTCCGTAGAGAGAAAATTATGAAATGCTGCGTGAAAAAACGGCGAATTTTCGGCAGAAAAACTCTTATTACATGGACTTGGTAACGAAATGTAAATAAAGTAGATAGAGGATTTCTTTTCTAAGTTTAGCAACTGGATCTATCATGTGATGCGGGTCCTTGATACCGAAATATAGATTGACGGCAAAACGTCTGTTCGTCTGCGAACAACGCTAGCGGCTAAATCGTTCAGCCACTTTTGTCCAAAATTTATATATTCTTTAATAGATTGTTGCTGGTGCCACGGCCCCTTGAATTTGAAACCTATATCTTAATTTTTGGAGGTATTTTATATGAAGCACTCTACGATATTTTCCAAATTTTCAAAAAAATCTCCATTGCTTTTTATTAAATTTTGGTGTTGGATAGTGTGAAGGACATTTCAGTGAATGGTGCAGGTCTCATTTAGTTAAAAACCCTGATTTTTCGAAAGTTATAAATGTTGAAAATTTTTTCAGTTTTCTCACGACTAAAGTATTAAAGGTAGAGATTTTTCTCTTAATGAAATTTGGTCCCTAAAGATATATTTTGAAATAAGATCAAGTACAATTTTTCGAAAATTTGAGTACTTTTCGTGTAATTTTGCGTGAAGTACGGGCGAGACTGTAGTACATGACGTTCTAGCACCACTAAAGATTGGCGCGTGTCTTTTTCATCGAACTCTGAGTTTTCGACAATTGCAAATTTAGAAATAATGCGATGTGTGCTTCTGTAACACCCCTAGTTTACTTTCTCGCCTATACTTCGTAAAAAGTGAAAGTATTATGTCCTGCGCTGGAAAACAGCGTATTTACAGCAGAACAACTCTTATTGCCGGACTTCGTAACGAAAAGGTGGATAAATCATATTCATATTGGACAGTATATATATATATATATATATATATATATATATATATATATATATATATGTGTGTGTGTGTGTGTGTGTGTGTGTGTGTGTGTGTGTATCGAAATTTGCCTTTTTGCCCTTTTGCATGACAATGTGAAAGAATAGCGAAGCTGTTTGAAATAATGCGAGAATGTATGTGCTGCTGTAGCACCATCAGTTATAAACTGTGTAATTTCATGCTTGCCTCGGTTCATGTGGAATGTAGTTCGCTGAATCATTATCAATAGGGTCAAAATTCTTTTTTACAATAAAACAAAACAAAATCTGACATAGGCAAATTGTAATAAAACATTCTTTTTTATTATCTCGCAGAATATGATGCGTAAGGTTAAGATTTAGACGCAGACTAAATGTAAATTTCATTCTCGTATTCTTCTGTACTTCTGATGCTATCTCACTCAACTGCCAGTTTTACAGTCGAGAAAACGTGAAAGGAATAGTCATCAGCAGGGAACGGATTTCTATGTTAATAGATATTTACTAAATATGTTAATATCGATACTAATTTGAATTATCTTTGTTTCACAATGTGTAGAGTTGAAAAATGCTACTTTTATTTACCACATTTTTCCATATTTGAATAAAAGTCCATATTTTTCCATATTTCTTATGAAATGTAACGTAGACTGCTCCTCGTAGTAATGAAGGAATTCGAGCGCTGCCTATATCCTGTGAATATAGTATGTAGTTACATGTTTTCGCAAATTTATGGTTAATTCCACTTTCACGGACAGTGACAGTGTGCTATAATCAGTGATGGAGTACTTTCAGTGAAATGTCCACTTTCACTAGTTTCTATCCATTATAGCCATATATGGAGTGGCGACTGCTTCTAATGAATTGGTGTTTGTAATGTTATGATGTGATGGAGCTTGACGATGGAGCATATGATCAATGGTGCAATGAGACGCAGGGGGAAACTAGATAATCCCAAGAAAACCTGCTGTGGACCAGCACTGGCCGACAAATTCCTCGAGAATCGATCGTCATTTCCTCAGGAATCGATCGTGAATTCGTGAACACTGGAAGGATTAAGTGTGTCAAAAAGACACATTTTCAATACATAATACAACGCAGTGTTTGAGTTTGAACAGTCAGAAATCTGGCTCTTTGAAAGTGTTCTTAATAGTGCATGTACTTGATGTGTTGTAAAGGGCAATACTGTAATTTTCATGGAAATGAAAATATTATTAGATATTCCTTGAGGCATTGTTATGTGTGTGTTTTACGTCTCGTTTTGGCACAGAGTAATGTTTCGGAGTTGCAAGCCAGGGAATCGTACTATTTGTCGCATATTTCCGTTTTCTAGAAAGAATATTTTATCTCTGGCTTTCAGGATATCCATTTTCAGTTTGATAAGACCAGTTTGCTTTCTTGATATTCAGTGTCTGGCGATAGCGGAGAGTCAG
>BLKR01008575.1:0-15000 GCA_011170035.1 Teleogryllus occipitalis
AAAAAAACAAAAAAAAATAATAATAATAATAATAATAATAATAATAATAATAATAATAATAATAATAATAATAATAATAATAAAATTTAAAATAGCGCGAGATACGATACGCATTGTGTCAACTACTATTGTTCGTTCTCCCCGGAACTGCTCCTTTCACGTACGAAAATAAGATTGCAATTGTTTTTGAACAATTTGAATGAGAATACTCGTAGATGTCTCTTAGAAACATTAATTATTTAATTCTATTAATTTATAATAGACCAATATTGTTTGCGATAACTCGGCCTGTAAAACTCAACCGGTCGCTTGAGTGGTGGGAGCGATTATTTTGATACATCTTTTAGGGAGCGTGGTCGGACAGTGGCATGTAGAAACGATACGCATTTATTTCACGAGTTTTGGATAACTCATGCTGGGGCTGTGGTACTTCCTTTTATTACTGACATTCTGCTACCGAAGAATGTGCGCGAAGCAATGCAGGTTTCAACGATGCTCGACTGTTGTAGAACTGTCAGAATAATCGTCCGCCGGGCTGAGACGAGAAGACCGCTGGGGCATCCCAAGGTCTGAATTTGGGACACATCGCTAAGAGAATATGGGCATGTTGTGTTTCGTTTTGAAACAAATATACATAGTGAACTGATGGAATTAATGCTGCAGTAACAGCAAATCCTGTGTCAAAACTTTTATAGTCACACTGACATGTGTAGATGTGTGCGAAGCGCCGTCTCCGAGTTTTCATTCTTACCTGGACAAGTTTGCACATTCGCTGTTTGCATCAGAACAAAGTAGATTTTCTTCGTCCAAAATCCTGATTATGTAATGTTTTGTATTGATGATGTTATTTTGGACATACGGACTCTAAGTCTTACGTAAAAGTATTATCATTTTTACATATTTAACTAATTATGTGTAACGGTGTATGTTGTGTTGAAATTACGTCGATGGAAACTAAACAACACATACACGGGAGACATCTAAAAAAAACAATGTATTGACGTTGAAGTCCCTCCATACTTACTTCGAGTTTCAGAAATAACTTAAAAATATGAAAAGATGATATTGCAATATTTCTTGTCCTTTTTGTCTGTACACGATGCAAGTTAATTAAAAGAGCTTTTCAACTCCCTTTGTATAATTCGGTTATTTGATGGCTCCAATCTGTTGCATAATGATACTCATTACGATACAGATTTCATTATGGGACAATTTCTTTATCAATGACAGAGAAGGTTACAAACCAAGTATTGACTCTTAATTAATCATTGAGAATCGTTGTAGTAAATGTTTGGTTCGATTGTGTACATTAAAATTGCATTTAATATAGTATTATCCTTCTCAGTTTTCATTTTTTATTATTAATAATTTTTTTACGTGAAATATTATTTAAAATAAATTGGATCGTAATTTAAATTTGATCCTGCTTGTAGCTTCACTATGTAGCTTCACTATGCGCACGTTTTGTTGAACTTTCCTTTTGCTTGTAGTGGTAGTAGAGTTTAGGGTGAGTTTCTATTTTGTTAACAATACAGAAAAATCAAATCTGTTCGTTACTTTACCGTTAAAAATAAGTTTTCTATCATTTGGCAACGAAAATATCTAGTTTTTGAAATGTTAATCTCTCGCTTTTTAAATTTGTTGTTGTTATTATTATTATTATTATTATTATTATTATTATTATTATTATTTTTTCAACTATTAATAGTTAAATTATTGGGAAGTGATTCTGAAACTCAAGAAAGCGTGCACAGATGATTTTCTCCCCCATACGTCACATACAGTTTTTGACTAAATAAATAAATAAATAAATAAATAAATAAATAAATACATAAAAATAAATAAATAAATAAATAAATAAATAAATAAATAAATAAATAAAAAATCCTATTTGACTAGCACAGTGGTAGTAGTAGAGGGAACATTTGACTGACGTTAAGATCGGAACGCGTTATTTTGTGTTATATGTTACTGCCGTGTGTTTGTCCTTAAAAACCCGACCAAGTCTTTAGTTTAAAAAGTCTAGTGAATCAAAGGTGGAGTTGACACCTCCAGAAATAAGAGAAAATGGTGGTGACCTCGGAATTATTGTAAGAGCAACTTTTGTATTCTCTCGCACTGGTAAACCAAAGCCACCTGCGGCAGATAGGGTCGCTGTCCGTTAGGTGGCCTTGGCTGAATCCTGCCTGACAGCTGCCACGAAACGATTGAATGTAAAAGTTTAACTTATAAAAGTTACCATAAATTGTAGAAAAAGTACTGTATAAAACGCGATATAATGGGTATTAATACACTCGCATAAAGTTTACGATACCCTCTTGTTCCTCGCTCGTATCGTAATATCACACCCATGTTTTAATACCCATCATTATATCATCATTTTATAATGCACTATTAAAACACTTTAAATTAAATTGTTTTGTCTGCCAATGGGCAAGAAGTGCGCGCTAAAACGATTTGAAATTAACCAACTTGCAAACACTTTGCATTTGATATTCTTTGGCGTTCATAACGGCAGCAACAGATCTAGACTCGCACTGAGGGTCGGTTTTGGAACAGGATCCGGGACTCGCAGTCGGCAGTTAAGGGGTCTGTGGATGAGATATCTACACGGGTGTTAAAGAAACTTGTATTATATTTGTTTTTAATTAATAATAGTGTAATGCATGAGTAAGCAATTTGCTTGACATTAACAATTTGAGGGAAGTGAAGCTATGTGTTTGTGTTGAAGAACCTGAAAGTGTTGCGTTTTTATGTTCGCGTTGAAGTTCGAAGTGATCCGAGAAAGTGATTAATTGTCTTCATGATCAGAATTATCTCCGGCGTTCGTCAGAAACAAACAGTAAGTTTTTAAAATAACATTTATATTTTACGTGCAAAGCATAAATATTAATTGACCATACTCTGATGTTTTTGTGTCGTTGCTAATACTATATAGCTGGTCGAGTATTGGTGCATGGTAAACCTTTTTACCAATTTACGTGTGTTTTCTGAATATATTGTGAACTTTTAAGAAGAAGTTAGCTCTTTTTCAGTAACATTTTAGTTAAGACTGTTGAATTGTATTGTAAAAGACGCCCAATACTTATTGTATTTATTTTTATGTCATAACCTGAAACATTGGTTTGGCTGAGGTGTATTTATAAGATTTGTCTTTAATATAATTATAACAAACATTACAAAAAGTATTGTTTGTTAATAACCTGTGTTGTTTGGTAAGGATCTTTGTTCGTTTGCTAACTTTTATGGTGAATTACAGAAATTAGTTTTTGATAGTTTATGAATTTGGAAGATACAATAGCATTTCAATTGCTATTGCAAATTCTTTTCAATATAATCTTGCAGTAAAGTACTAAGTAACGCAACATTTATAGCTTTGGATAGCATGTAATAATAGTATATTAGCCAAATGTTTTTTTTAATGTTATGCTTTATTGTATAAGTATGTGGTTTGAAAACGACGTTAGAGAAAATTCAAAATTTCCAAAATCAAAATTTTTGGAACACACATTTCCAAAGCAGTTGTGTTGTTGGAAACATAAAATGTTGGCATTACGTCACGCAGAGAGTACCGGCAGAGATGTCAGGCGCGGATGACGGGCGATGAGGACGGGGTGATGAGAACGGGGCGATGAGAACGGGGCGATGAGAACGGGGCGATGAGGACGGGGCGATGAGGACGGGGCGATGAGGACGGGAAGGATGGGTGGGGAGAACGACGGACAAGTAAAACGTACGGGAGAACGAGGTGGGAGGACGGGCCGAGACATAAAATGCCATGTTATGCATGACTTATTGGAACGTAAACATATTTTTTTGTATACCATCATTATAAACGACCCTTTTCGATACCCCGAATCGTGCATAATCCAGTATTTTATCGCACGCTACATGACGTCATCGCCATTATTAAACGCGACATGACGTCAT
This sequence comes from Teleogryllus occipitalis, assembly GCA_011170035.1. Lineage (NCBI taxonomy): Eukaryota > Metazoa > Arthropoda > Insecta > Orthoptera > Gryllidae > Teleogryllus > Teleogryllus occipitalis. Next base: position 3,931 of record BLKR01008575.1, read on the forward strand.
CACACATTCAGCCAATAGTAGTGAGAGAATCGTGGGGAGGTAGAAGAAGACGGAACAGCCGACCACCGTTTTCTCGCACGGATGTCAACAATGTCATCTTGAATTTGATTTCCAGAGGGCGTTGGATGTCAAGCACCCGAGACGTCAGAAGAAAGTTGTTTCGCGAAATTAAGTTTGATTCTCTTGTAAATTTATAATGCTGTTATACAAAAAAAATAGCGTATGCAACTCGTTTATAATGTTGCTTTATTGCATTCGTACAAATTTGAAAACTCGCTCCTAACGTCGCTCGTTTTCAAAACATGTACTCATGCAATAAAGCTTAACATTATAAACTAATTGCATAAACTACTATTATAATGATGGTCTCCATAATAATTTAATGTTTAAACAATGTTTCTTCATTAAGATTGATATTTTAACGCAATGTCATGCGCGTGCAACCGAAATATACTTGTTAAATACAATAAACATTAGAATTATACTGTCAACTTTTAATTAAACAGGTTGGTGCTCAGCTTACCAGAGTTTCCGAACAGGTTCTGTAGATTAACTTGCACTCGTCACCAGAGCTGCAGGAACTGTAAACAAAATAATGATCATTTTTACCTTTAGATGACGAAGTTAGCAGTGTGAGGAAATGCGTACTAATCTTTATAAACTATTGAAAATGAACGAACTACTGATATGTAATTGAGCAATCAACCGTTAGAGTTCTAATTTAGCATTGTCGTCAAAATTTTTATTCTATCAATTCGAAAACCAAATTACTCTCTCAATACCTTTTCGAAAAATACTACAAAACTTTAAATAAAGTTTTTGTTATTTACGTCGGTAAACACGCGCTGAGCTCCTTAGCAACCAACCATCTAAACAACGCATTAAGTAGGTGTCCATAGCAACGGCCGTTAAAAGGCTCGAGAGTCCATTAAACTATTTTCGCGGACTCTCGGGTTTAGATTTTAATAGTGCTCATAAATCTTTGAATATATATGTCCCGCTTGTCCCCCTTTTCCTTTCTGTCTCATTTCGTCCGCTTTGTCCCCATGTCCCATTTGCCCCTCTTGTCCCAATAGTCCCATTCATCCCCCTTTTCCGTTTGCCCCCTTGGTTCATTTTGTCCCCTTGTTGAATGTCCCATTTGCCCTCTTGTCTAGTTTGTCCCCCGTTCCCCATTTTGTCTCCTTTTGTCCTTTATGGTCCTTCAGCACAGTGTGATTGTTTTTTAAAATCGGGACCAAGACCCTGTGCCAACAACCTTTGCTACAAAATATCGAGAATAATGACAATTCTTAACACATGAAAGGGAAAGCTCGACTCAGCTATTGCTTCGCCTTGCAGTTAACCTTCGGGTCTCGTCCTTAAAGCCTAATTTAGAGAACTTGTTACATAAATAGCTATTATTCAAAGCCAGAAAATGGGTACCTTAACGAACTTATTTTTGATGAAAAGATATACACGTTGAACGTGCTGTATTCAAATTGCTGAATCAAAGAATTGCCAATCAGAGAGAATGATGAGCGAGTTTTTTATGTGTATGTTATTCCTTACGTGATATAATTTGCATTTCGCATTATTGATGTAATATTTTATAGTAAAATTCCTTCCTACTTTTTACTCTTTATAATATTAATTTCGTTGTATTTAATACAAATTTGTTTCAAGTTCCTTTCCGCCCTTTCCTTTTCGTCCGTTTTCGTTCGTTCGTTTCGACACTATTTATTTACTGACAATTCAAACAAATAATGTATGTATTGCAATGTTATTTGTGCATAATTATGCCATTTTTGTGAAAAGAAATTTGATGAACTGATAGACATCAAGCTCTCCTCCCCACTTAAATGCGGACGAAATCATTTAACAATGAGTGTTGCGGGTTCACAGTGCTAATCGTGTCTCTTTTCACCGTTTCCCGAGGGTGTTGTGTAGTTAGACCCATTCGGGCGCTATGCTGACAATTTCAGGCCGTGTGTGTGTCTAAGGTTTCGTGACCATGGTGCTCGACATTATTCTTTGATGGTGGGAATAAGCTTATGATTTCACAAGAACAGGATATCACAAATAAATTTTATTACGACACACCTGACTTTGATGACTGAAGGCGATTTTGAATCATCTGAATTTCCCAGGTATGTTCGCTTGCAAACGATGCTTTTGAAAAACTTGAAAACTTGAAGTGAGTTTTATGAAAGCGACTGGCTTCGATTAAAACACGAAGTCCTTTCAAGGTCATAAGCTGATAAGAGAATGGGATACTATCATCCAGTCACGGGTTTCAATGCCAAAATATTTATGACGTAACGACGCTCGGGATTCGGTGAAAGTATCCCCCTCTCGTGCCAGCTCGTGCCGTTGAAAGGACTTCCTGTTTTAATCGGTGTATATTGGTACGCTATTGGTAGGATTTCGGCATGTCAGTATTTATATTTTATTGTATTACTATATAAAACCCCCGTCCAAATAAGGTTTTTCAACTAGTGGCCTCCCTTTGTAAGAGAAGTTGAAACACGGCAATCGTACCTCATATGACTCACCGCTGCACGGTGCCGCACCGGTCCGGAGGGCGGATGCACCACTGCTGGTTGCTGTCTTCTGGGGCGCAGTCCCCTCTCTCCGAGGACGGCTGCCTGCAGCGGCAATTGCCCCGCTCGTCCTCAGCGGACAGCAACGTGCCCTGCTTGCACAGAAATTGGCTGGTTGTTTAGTGTTTTCGGGCGTGTCAAGTGCTTAAGGTCACTAGTCCCGTAAGTGTAGTGCATGCGTTTTCCTCGAGAAGAAGTGGTGCTCTTTCCCCGCTGGATGGTGAAATCCGGCGCCGACCTACCGTTGGCTTACGGGATTTGCTATAATCAGGTATCACCCACCAGCGGGGTACCGCCCCGGTCGGGACAAGCTCTAAGCCCCCGTCCGATCTTCCGGCATGTGTGGTAATGTATAGCATGTAAGAGTAAGGATGCGTAAGTAAGAGGTGAAGATAGGGTAGTAAGGGGAAAGAAAAGAACGCGCGCGGTCCGTGATTCGTTTTTTTTGGGTTCTGCTCTTGTAATTGCCTGGTATTGATCGGAGAAACAACGGAAAACTACCGATTAGAGCAGCCATCCGCTAGAATTCTCCTCCTGGCTGCGACTGAATTCTACATAGCTATTCATCTCGCCTCGAAAATGCTGCCACCGTCGAGACTCGAGCCTAGAACCTCGCGGTCAGATGCACGGCAGTGACATCAGTTGATGCTTCGAGTCACCTCTTCCTGACTTGTATAGAGATTTTTTAATATTACTCTCAATTGGGAATTTGAAATATGACTGATGTATTTCATTTTAATGGGTAATTTCTTTGCCTTGAAAAAAATGGCAATTAATATAGCTAAATTTGTGACGATAACTGCCAATAAACTTCTCCCAAAGACTGTCATGAACCAGGTATCCAGTGACGTACCGCTAATCCGGAGGAATTTGTATAACCCTTACATTTAAATCTCCCGCCAATTTCCCTTGAAGCAGTGCCCACGAGCTGTAGGAACCTTGTTACCTTGCCCGCGACCTTGACAGTAGAATCACAAACTTGTCAGCGCAACTGGTGTTAATGAAAGCAACCGACCAGTATGCTCTGTAAGTTTTCCTACAGCGATGGCTCTGTTAAAACATGGAGCAGCACGTTTGTCAAAGTATATGAATTGTTTTAACTTTGCAGAAAAGGGGATGTGAACAAAAAATAAAAATAAATACTCAGGACCGGATTAAGCTTGGCGTATGCCCTAGGCACATTTTTTTGTAAGCATCAGAAGAAAATAAAGGACAATATTAAACTGTAATTATTACACTTTTTCGAATTAAAAAACGGTATTTCAGGGGAATGTAGATGACACAATTCATTCAAAATTTACCTTGTCCTATGTGACTGAAAGATTTCTCCTTTTTTATTTTTATTTTTTCACTCTCTTTTACAAATCTAGCCTTGATTTTGATGAAAAAAAATTAGAAATCAGAAAGTATTTCTCTTCTCTGAAAATTTGTTCCCTTTTTTTCACATTTTAATAACAGTAAGGAGGGGAAATCGAAAGGATTCCAGCAGTTTCAAAATATCCTACCATAGGTCTGCCCATAACAGACTCCTTCCTCTGCCCAGAGTAGCCATAAATAACTGGTTTTGAGTGGAACCACGCGTAATACTCAAGGTAAGCACTGGAAAGGCTTCACTTCGTAAAAAGGTTGCGACATCTATGTGATACTCTACGCGAGCTCTACGTGATGCTCGTGTCTCAAACAATTCTCTCAGTATTTCAGGCAAACAGTACTGGTCTTGTTTCTGTTATTCGTCAATTACCGGTAAGGAAATAAATATTTCTGGTAAGTTTCTCTTTTTCCTGCTAGATTCGCTTGCAGTATCATCTCAGTTTGGTCCCGGAAACTATCGAGAGCTCCTCAAATAACAAAGTAGTTGAGATTGCTTAGAAGCTTCATAGCCGTTGCTTCTTCAGTGCCGATGACCTATGCAGAGATTGATTCCTGAGGGTGACTTGACTCTAGCAAATAATAGCTAGGTCGAAGGCCTAGGTCGAATCGTAGCCAATATCTGGAGGAGAATCCTAGTGGACGGCTGCTTTGATACGTAGTTTTCCGTGATTTCAATTGGACGTTTTCCATTGTTGCAATTTCATTTCAGCGCGGTCGATCACCCACAGAGGTGAAAGAGGAGTGGCGAGGAAGTTGTATGTGTAGGGAGAGAGACCTTCGATTTTCAGAGCCTCGATGACCCCCGAACCTTTAGACAAGTTACAAAACGACCTCTTAATTTGAGGTCGCTTTGCAACTTCTCTGGTCATACAGCAACCACTGTAATTGTTTAACACTGATGTACATCATTCTATTAATAATCATCTTATACGTACTTCATATCTTTATATCTCTATATCTTCAGGATAGCGGTAAGGGGAACCACCCATACGGGCAACATGAACACATATATTCATGCCCGGGGTGGGATTCGAACCCGAGACCCTTCGAGGCAAGACAGCCACGGGCCTTTAACATTAGCGACCTCAGGTGTACAGAGATTACTATAAGAAGACAGCTACGACATGGCCACTGTTGGCAACATAACTGCAAGTAATGTCCACGCACTTATTTAGTCAGTGCGTTCATTTACAGTTCTCTCATTTGTAAATGGCTTCGTCCCTATCTCTTGCAATGTCACCACCCTGACATTCGTTTCCCGACCTTCTTAGAGTAATTATCCTATGTCCAGGCCGACAGGGCTGTTCTTGTTGGTACCTGTGAGGAGGCTCCTCCCTCCACCTCTATTTCGCTGTCATCCTCAATCCCGCGCGTCGTCGATTCCTCCGACGCACGTGACAGTAGCATAGCTAGCGCCCCCCGCGACCCATCGGGCACTTTCCTCCCCCGCCATATGACTCCTCTTGCGATCGCCGGGCCTCTCTCGAAAACACCTGATCGGAGGCAGTGGAGAAAAGAAAGAGTTTTAACGCCAGGCGTGAGGAGACTTCACTACTCACATTGGTCACGTGACTAACTCTAACGTGACTTACTCTGATTAAAATGTGATTCTTTAAAGTCACGAGCTGGAAGGAGGAAGAGAGGGACACTGTCATACAATTGGACACTTCGTTAAGACTTAAATTTGTGGTATTGAAGCTCCTGATTAAAGGACGAATTCTTGCCAGAACTGTGGGGTTGGTAAGGATAAATTGTAACCGGCCCTCGTACGAGAATCAGTGTATCAGTGTTAGAAAAAAATTCAAGCTTTCCTGTTTTTAGGCGGCCATTTTCTCGTATGTAAGGTGATCGTAAAGACTCCTACGTGTGTACTATTTTTGAAGGTATAAGGTCGTGCCTCGTCCTAGTTAAGACGCTATGATTTACAGATCCGTCACGTGACTTTTAGTGCATACGGTCTTTACCTCACGCGTCGCGCTTAATCTCCCTATTTCTTACATGGAACGGAATATTTGAGGCATCCAATCCTAGAAAAGATTTGAGACTTGAAAAATCCAATTATCCAAATCCTGGACAGAAAGAAGATTTAAAACTTCAATCTCTCATCTTATACAAATGTTCATGCTTTGAAAATTTAGAAATATCTCAGTTTATTGAAAATATTCTAATTTCAAAAGTTCGTGTTTGAAAATATAGAAAATATAGAAATCTAAGGAAGACTGTTATCTTCGAAATCTTAGAAAATACTCGAGATTTGGAAAACAATCTCGTGAAAATTCGTATCTCTCAAAACTAAGAGCAGATGGGAGATTCATGAAACAGAATCTCCGAAATCTTAGAAAATTTATGTGATAACAAATATAAAATCTTTGGAGTTGTTTTGTCTCAAAAAAAAAAAAAAATCAGCAAGCGCTTAACACATCGTTCTTATCCTTGTTTTCCTTTCTGCCGGAGTTTTATGTTCCGTAATATAAATAACATATGAGATGATAAGAGTGATTTAGGAAATGAAATCCATGCAAGACTGCGGTTTACGGCAATCTGTCCAGATATTGAAATAGATATTACTTTCTGAATTTGAATAAACTTGTTTATCATCATATACTATACTACGCTTTATCTTTAGTGGTAATTGTTTTCCCACTTTCTCAGAGACACATTCAGAGAATTTTTGTTATGGTGTTTTATCTCTAATGTAAATCTTTCTTGAATGAAGCGAAAGAAAATTGATTTACCAAAATGTTGAGGTTTTTTAAATGTAATGTCAGTGGAGAGAGAAAGCAATTTTCAGAGGTCAGGATTTAGAAAACGCACGATTTTATTACAAATTTCCTAGTTAATACTTTAATACAAGGAGCAGAATTGAAAAAAAATTACTGTTTATTAGTTTAGAGTGTTGGTTGATTCCGAATTTAGGGTGGTACGGTTCTGCTGATTCCTTTTAGGATTCATTATTTCTCGTGATTCCTATGTTTATAGTTCCACGGTTCACTTGAATCACTGGTTGAGTGTTCGAGAATAATTTTACTGGCATTCATTAAGTTTCTTACGTACCCACTGAAGATTTGAATAGACTTCTGTTCAATTATTTATAATTATTATCCCATTTTCTTGATCACTCGAAGATAATAGTGAAGCGTGTCACATTGGGCTAATATAATCAAGTATATTATTGCTTCGCCTTCTGGACGCTAATTTATTAACCAAATTAGTTCTTGATTATTATACATACAACGTTCGATGAACTGCTGCCAGTCGAAATTTTCTGCTGGATAACAACAGTGAAGTTTGCTTGGATCTAAAGTCCGACTTGGGAGGTAGATGGCCACATTGTGAGCCTAATAATTATTCAGTTAACTATGTACAGGTGTTCCTCTGTCCTGCTCCATATTTTCTACGATCTTAAAATGAATTAATTCATATTTATGCTTGATTGTTGAAAGTGGTATTACCGCGACGATGTGGGAACAATATGACGGAAATAGTACTGTTGTCTCAAGAAATAATTTGATAGGGTTAAGAATACGTAGCATTAGAAACATCTCAACATTTTGAAATAATTTTACTCAGTAAAGAAATTTATTTTAGATTAGTAAAGAAATCGTGATCTGAAAATCACATTTTCCGTATTAACTTTTCCAAATAATGACATTCATCAATCGGTTTTAGCTTTATTTTTAGCTAGAAGTCAGCTCCGAATATTAGTACACTCAAATTTCGTTTTGTGTGTTTCCTTCATTGAATTTACAATTTCAAAATTAAAGTTTTTGTATTTTTTTATTACTTTTTCTCTTGTGCAGATATGATAGTGAAATAATCAGGGTGCATGTTACTGCTTTGCAAAAAATCAGAATTTTCACTTCACCCAAAAGTCTTAATTAAAATTCTTCAAAAACAAGGCGGAAGAAAAATGGAAAACAACAATCCTGCTTATGTATTTGTCGGCAAGAAGTTGACTTTTAAACGACATTGGTTTTTGCCTGTTGGAGAATTTTAAGAATAACTTTCGGGTTTTCGAATCTCGAGTCCATTTGTTTTGAGGCTCAGAATACAACTATTGTCCAAATAATATTTGTGACAGCGGTTGACACGGGAGAGGAGAGTCCGATATCCAATCACAGACTTCAAATTCTCATGTCACTGCAGAGTTGCCGATCCTTATGAACTTCATAGTCGTACAAAGAGAAGCAATTGGAAATTCTCGATCACCACTACTTGTTTGGTTTTGCAGAGTGTGTGTAGTTCTTCATTTATTGTTGTGTACTCTTATTGCAAGTTGTTTCTTGCTACTACTGCTACAGTTTTGATCTGATGTAAGAACGACCAGAAACAACCACGTGTCTGCCGCCCGAGTAAGTTGCAACATCGGCGTCCCCTATCCCCAGCTGGCAAATATACAGCAATATTATTCGAACTGACCTAATCTCGTATACGCCCTCCGTTTCCAAAACAAATCCACCCACACTTGCAAAATCTTGGCTTTGCGCGTAGTTCGCCGCAAATATATTTGGCATACCTTCAAAATACGCGTATACTAATTATTAAATTATAATATTGGAAAATAAAGAAAAAATTCTGGAAGTCATAATTTTCAAACCTCAGACCCGAACTGATATCCAAATTGTTCTTTCCCTATTTCTGTAATTCGTATTATATAAGCTCTTTCCTAGTTGCAAGAGTTCCTTGGACATTCAATAATGGGATGTAGAAATAGGGAAAGAGTCGCAAATAAATCAAAAATTACACACAAAAATGCTTCTCTAACACATGGCAATATGTATATCATTGAATTAGTCTTTTTACGCTCGTCGTGATAGACTGAAAAAAATATGTAAAGTTCTATTTAAAAAACAAAATTACCTGAAATATGTCGTAAAATACAAGTGATAATATATAAATAAATGCCGTATCAATTAGCCATATTCTCTCATGCACATTCGTGAAAACTGTATTGCAATAATAAATTCTGGAGGTTCGAAAGTTACTGGAGGTGCTAACGTTTCCTGACTCACTTTGATATACTTTTAGATTTTTCCTAGGCCTCGCTCAGCTGAAGCTAAGCCTGAGCTGTGCGAGGTCTGAGCGGAGCGGCGCCTGGTTGAACGAGTATAATCGAACGAGTTCGAGTTGAAGAGGAGTTGGGGCGAAGCGTGGCCGGAGCAGAGAGGGTAAAAGCGGGGCAGTGGGGCTGGAGTTGACCGGGTCTTAGATCGGGGTGACCCAGGACAAGACGACGAAGAAGGGAGTGGTGCAAGAGCCGAAAGAGAGCGGGCTCGGAGCGTGGCGAAGGGCAGCCTTATTGCAGCGCGCCGAGCTGTACGAGGAGCGTCATGTGCGAGCGCCGCGCTTCGCCGGGCCTTTTCCGGCGGTGGCGCCCATCGTTGGGCTGCGTCGCGAGTTGCGCTGCGTGAGAGCGAAGTTGAGCGATCGATTCGCCGGTCGCCGGTTGCCGCGCGACGCTGTTGCTGGAGTTCTCTGCTCTGCTCTGCTCTGCTCTGCGCCGTGTCGCGGCGCTGGGAGTTGGCTCCTGTGATCCGCTGGTAAAAAATAAACACTCGGCCTTGCCCATGTAACCCCAACCACTCCACCCCATATCACTCCAACTCACTCTACCCCCACTGTTCTCCTAGCCACTCTAACCCACTTCACTCCGTCCTACTCTTCAGCACTTCACTCCAACCCATCTTGCCCACTCCACTCCAACTCATCTTGCCCACACCACTCCAACCCATTTTGCCTACTTCACTCCAACTCATCTTGCCCACTCCAATCCAATCCTTCTTCCCCACTCCACTCCAATCTATCTACGCCTACATCACTCCTACCCGTTCTACCCCACTTCACTCCAACCCATTCTACCCCATCCACTCTAAACCACTCTAACCCAACCCATCATTCCAAGAATTTTTTCTAATTTCTTGATGAAGTAAGACTGATTCTCAAAATAATATAAGCAAATACTTCTATGTCGGCAGTAATAAAGGCCCATTCATATAACTTTTACTGTCTATGTTTCAGTTGCACAGACCTTTAAAATGATGTAGAATCAATATTATTCATCTCTGGAAAGTATGTAAACAAGTTTTGGTCAACTATACGACATGAGAGTTCACAGTAAAATTTCATTGCACTAAGAGAGTTCGCCAATGAAGTATTTTTATTGGGAGAGAGAGGGTTATAGATAAAGACAACTTGACGTTTTCCGATAAAGTATTTTGCAATAATGCCAATTTGAAAGAGATTTTAAGTGAGATATTGAATAATTTCGTTATTAGTGATTGCAATATGCAAAATCTATTATTACTAAATTTGTGTCATCTGCTTCTGGAGGCAGATGAAGACGCATGGTCACCCCGCTGTCTAGTCGGTGAGACACTGCAAGTACTTCAATATTTCATCTCGCAAATTACACATGGATAAACGTGTTTTCAACATCCAGGTATCCGATGTATCAACCCATAATTTGAGATTTTAAGACAGTTAATTTTATGATATAGCAGGTACGAAAATATTGGCAGAAATGCAATTTTTTCTGCAGAAAAATAAACGTGCCAGACATCATACGAATTAATATTTAATAAGAGATGTCACATAAGATGAGGGATAATAACCAAAATCTCCAAATGATTTGCCTTAGAAAATAATTATTACACGGGAGCGAATATTTTCGTATCAATTCTTGTCAAAAAAGCTTGTTGCTACCTGTTAGAGTTAGGACAGAGATCCCAGAGGTCAAGAAACCTGAACATATTGTACTTCTCCCCATAGCACGTTACACAGTTTTAACTGTTTTTGAATTAATAATAGAATAAATAAGAAATAATTGTTCTCGAAGTCGAGGACCTCTATTTCGAAATTAAAGTTAAAAAAAGTCTTTTCAATTTAAAAATTTTCACATATGAAACTGTTGATTATTTTTTAACCAATATTGATTTCATAAATTTGAAGCAACTTGTTTTTTCCCATCTACTTGCCACATTCAGGTGATTGTCATTAACCAGCCCAATGTTTTTGTAAAGAAAGCGGATGAGGGGTAATGGACACCCATACTCATTCCGTTGGAGCGTTGAACTTTCGCGGTTTGAGTCGCTTGGGACGATTGGAACGCTCTTTGCCG
>BLKR01008576.1:0-17154 GCA_011170035.1 Teleogryllus occipitalis
GCGCAACCACGCCCCCTCCCTGACCTGTTCGCCGCCCCTTCTCCCTCTGCCTTCTCGTCCCCCCCCCACGCTCCACGCCATGCCACCCGCCCCGATTCTGACGCAACCTATGCTTTTACGCGTATTAATATACTTTGTGTGTGACAGTGGCGTAATTAAAAGCCTTCAGTAAAGAAATTACAGCGACAAGCGAATGTTAAATTGTGATGCCAAAATCTAACGTGATTTATTTAATGCTCGTAGATTATGTCTGCATTAATATTATTGGATCTTCGGACTTACGCCTGGTTGTGAGCTTATGTTGTTAGGTAATTCCTTGTCAGGGGGAGGCGTATGTAGTGTTTATGGCTTACGAGGTGGTCTGTCATTGCCTTCCACGTCATGCGCAACGAAATACTCCAATTGCATGGACAAGGAAGAGAAGGTTTTAGTACCGCGCAATATAGGTGCTGAAGAAATTTGTTGCTCTCAAATACAATTGTACTTAACTGCAATAATTAAAATCAATTGCACTTTTTATTTTTAGTTTTAGTACTTCTCCGTCGTAAAATAATATTTAAATGTGGTATTTGCTTTTATCTAAATTGTCAGGAATATAGAAGTAGTTTGATTTACGTATGATTTTGATGGTGAAACGTTGATCGCAAATCTAATTTATCACACTTACATTTCTTTTTCCTTGGATATTCAACAAGTGTTCTTGTGTGGAGTGCTACCAATGTTTTACGTAGTTCACTATTTATTAAGCTCCTCTTTCCCTCGTTTTAGTTCACAATCCTAAGCAACATTTATGTTGTTTTTTCCTCTACAATTAAATTACCATTTATTTTACCGTAAATATAAGCAGTGCAGATTTAATCTTCCAAAAAATTACATATTTTTTTTAGTTTACAATTTTTTCAAAATACCGTGTTGCCTCCTGAGACTTTAAAACAAAATCTACGCTTTTTATCCAGTATTAACAAAAACCTGATTCATTACCATTTTAGTTGCTGAAAATGTTTAACTGTCATAATAAATAATTAAACACTTGCAAAACACCATCTAATTACGCAAAGATTAGTTTAAAAAACAATCACAAAGATAGTCAAAGTGGGGCATGTGTCGAGGGTTGGAAACATTCACTGGCAGATGCTTAGAATTCGTAAAATGGGCTTATTGTTTTATGATATGAATCCATAGATCCTCTAGTTAGACAATTCTTGGGATTTTATAAGGGAAAATTTTAATCTTTCAACGGTGGTAAAGTAGGTTAGACAAACACAACTTAGGTTCGATAATCAAATGTTCAAAACAATTAACTATTCTTTGATTTCGTATGAGTCTATGGAAAATGTCATGTAACATTGCTGAAACGAATTGTTGGCACATCGGGGGCCAAAATTAATACAAATTCGGCGCCGTAGTTTGAAATCTATAATTTATAACAATTCCTTGACGCTAATTAACAGCCCAGAGCATGCATTTTAAATGTCTCGCGTCGGACTTATTTTATCCAAAAACGGCGCGTTTGCTTCCAGAAAGAGAAACAAAGACATCTTTCGTGTGAAACTCTTTGGAAAGACGAATAGTTGAAGAGTTGAACTGCTTTCAGGGATGCTCGCGAGATCGTGTCAGATACTGGAGTCACGGTAGAGTGTCAACATTCCGAGAATTATAAGTATTTCCAAATGAAGGCGCGATAGAATAGCATTATTTCAAAAGAAGGTTGCCGAACACAGTTTCGTGGTTACTCGACTCGCCTCGCGCGAGTAAAAAACCGTTAAGATGTACGTATATATACTACCAAGTATCCATTTAACTATGCAGGGTTGGTATTGCGACACCAGCTGAAAGCAAACGCGCTCCCATTGTTGAGATTTCGAAGAAATACAACTACTATATATATTCATATGACGTCACAAAGGGTAATAATTGTTGGAGAATTTTTCAGCCGTGCGTTTACACAAAAGATCGCCTCGTCAGTAAAAAGCCGTGGTAATTCACATGAGGGCGGCATTGAAGAAATTACATTTGACTAGTGGTAGCAGTGGGTGTTTGGAGCGCGTAAGAGGCGATAGCAAGCTGAAATGGTATGTCGAATTATAACAGAAAACAATCTTCTGTTCGTCTAAGGAAACATTGACAAGATAAAATTTACAAACTTCTTCCATCATCAATATTTATCATGCTGAGATAAACTAATAGTTCTCGAATAATTGTCTTTCAGCATTTTACCTTGTGGCAAGCTAGGAAGTGAGTATCCACGCTTTACGAGCATCCCCATCCATCATTCTGTTGCTCTCCCAAACAATTTACTGAAGCTATTTTGCAGCGTCAACACGAATGAAGATGGTAAATTGGTAACAACGGTAACAAGTGTACCGATGAGGTGACGGCAGCGAGGAATCGGCTGTCGCCCGCGACGCGCGTGTTGCTTCCGGATGGAACCGCATCGGGGGGGGGGGGGCGTCGCGACGCGACGCGTCGCAACGCGGCACCAGGGAGCGCTTCCTGTTTGCTTTCGTTCGCGCCTCCGGTGGGACCTCGCGTCTCGTAAACACGCGAGCAGATGGCGTCGCCACGTCCCGGCGCGCGACTGACAGGGGACAACGGGAGGGGAGGGGGAGAGAAACCCCCCCTCGACGGGCACGAGCGGAGTCCGCCTGCCGCAGCCAACTCTGTCCCAAATAGTTCAGTGCATTTGTTGTTTTAGAACGAGATTGGTTTCCCGTGTGTATACTCAGACTCCCTTGCTATCATGAGGTAGCTCGTTGATTGACTTTAAATTCAGTTAAAATCGTTTCCAAATAAATGGAGTTAAATCCGTATTTGTGCGCCCAATAAATAAATGTATGCTTGTAAATGTCATGCTTGATATAAAGTTGAATTCTAATGAAGCATATTTCTACTTCCTCACTACGGAGTAGAGTGAAAATAACGTAATATTAGGTTAAAAAAGGCGAATTTTCGGCAGGGCTCTTATTACAAGGCTCTGGTAACGAAAAAGTAGATAAATCCGCTTGCTAAGTTTAGAAGGGGAAAAATCGTCTAACACGTGGTGTAGCCAGAATTCATGTTTTGTGGGTCCTTAATGGCGAAAAATCAAATGACGACAAAACGTCTGTCCATCCATCTGTCTGTCCGTCCCCCTGTATGTCCATCCGTCTGTGATCAAAGCGAGCGGCTAAACCATTGAGTCTATTTTTTTTAAAATTATCATTCTCCATTCGATCTGGCTGATGTCGCGGTATCTTGAATTTTAATTCGATATTTTAACATTTGGGGGTACTTTACATGAATCTCCTGGGACATTTTCCAAATTTAAAAAAAAAGCTCCTTTTTTTTGATAGTGTGAATGACATGTATGAGAACGGTACGATACGGCGAAGGACACGTGTTAGATAATATCTGTTTATAATTTAGCAACTAGATTTATTATCCACTTTTTGATTATCAGAGCCCGGCAATGAAATTCTTTCTACCCAAAATCCGCCGTGTTTTCGCGCAGCATTACATAACTTTCTCTATACTACGTATTAGAAAGTAAAATGGAAAATTCTTATAATCTTTGTTGGATATTCACGTTCAAGAATTACAAAAACATGCTTTAAAATGATTCATGAGTTGCCGACCGATGTTTTCAAAGTGTTTTGCGGTTTTATAACCATAGCTGAGGTTGTTGTTTTTTTAATTTTTTTTAATTTTAGGGCCCATCAACATCTAGGCCATTAGCGTCCACTATTGGATTTTTCGGTATGGTAACTATGAAATTACAAATCTCTTGAAAGGACAGAGAAAGGCATGATAGCAAACTTATTTTGGAATATTTTTCAATGGACATCATAAAATATGCCAAAATCATGAATATCGTACAATCACCATCTTTTTCGTGTCGTTCCCTCAGCAACACCGTTGACCGGAAAGTTCCAGTGTTTGAGTCCCGACGTTGATGGGTTTTCAACACTATCAACAAAGTGGATCAAATTTAATCACTGTGGAAGATATTTCTATCGGCCAACCGATCTGGCAGTTAATTTTCCGTAGTTTCTGTAATCAATACCGAGAGTCGGTCGGAGCAGTATCCTAAAAAATAGGCCAAGGTTCACGTGAAATGTTTTCTTCCGCATCCTTTTCCTCTTCTCTCCCCTTAAACACACACACACACACACACACACACACACACACACTCATTTACACTTGCATGTACATGTGACGGAAAACCAGTAGGGAGCTGATAGCTTGTCTCGGTTTGGATGGTGGCTGGCTGGGAGCGGTAACTAAAGGCGGAGGGATCTAGAAGCCGACGGTTATACATCTCGTTGTGTAACAAGCATTTCTCTTACGGAATTAATAATCTAAAGAAGTTGACGATACCGGAATCAACAAATATACAGTCCGTCGTGCGAATGTCTTTTGAGATCCTTAAAAAGAATTCTTATTCATGAAAGTTAGTTAATGCCTTATTTTACGTGGCGAGACTCGGCCCATCAGGCCCTCTCTTCCGTCTAACCACGCAAATTTCGCTACGCTCCTTTCACCACCTAGCGGAGAAAGGAGGTATTATCTTGGGCGACGAAACAGGCGGATCTCAATTTCGCCCAGAGGCTTGTTTTAGGCTTGAGGATCTTTTACATGCAGTAAACCTACTACATGGGACAGCCAACTTTACTTCCCCTCCGAAGGAAGGCGTATGAAGGATTTTTCGCCCTTAAAAATCCACGGCATCGATCGAGTTTGAACCCGCAAACTCGGGTACAACAGTCCGGTACGCTGACTGTTATACCGCCGAATCCGCAAAGTGACGTTCGAAGTTATTGTAATTAAACCCCACTATAGTGACGCATGTAGGAGCTGTGTGCGCTGGTGGGTGCCGCCCCCCCCCCGCGCATTCCAAGGCCTCTAGTGGCTCGTTACACCGCTCGCGCAGGCGGAAGGAAGCGCTTCGCCAAGACTCGTTATCGTCGCTCAGATGCCAGCCACGCCGCTCGCTGAGCCAGCAACGCTCCCTTCACTCCCCTCCCCCCTCTCTCGAGGCCCAGGCTCGCGAGCAACGGCGCCGCTCTCACGCTCATTGACGGAAGCTCGCGGATGTACCCGTCCCTCACACTTACCGCTGCCTAGTGCTTCCTCTCCTACAGAACGATTTTCCTAAGGATGAGCCAAAGTGACAGTTCGCGGAAACAAGTGAACATCACATGTATTTCGGAGAAGTATCCCTCCGCCGCAACAGCTGTTCAGCCACGCCCCTTCGTAAAGAGCTAATGGCTCCTGTGAAAACATCCCTATGCAGAAGAATTTCGCTGAGGTATATGCACGTACGCGATTCCGGGAAATATTTAAATTTAATTTCGTATGTGCAAAATCTCATAACATGCTCTCACAATCAGTAAAAGAAACCTGCCACGAATGTAAATAGAAAGTTCTCAATCACAGCTCGCCAAAAAACAGCACTACAGACGGAAACACGTGCATCGGCACGCATCTCGCATTCAAGTATCGGTTTTAAAATAAACATAATATTTATCACACAAGAAGTAAGCTCAATGTAATATATAAGGAAACAAAGAATTTTTACAGAAGCGCACATAACACTGCATTTCCTAATTTTAATTATTTCTCGTGGCGCACTATATTTCTGTCGGACGAGGACATCAGAAAGGGAAGCGTTGAAGCCATTTACAAGTTAGCCAACTGTAAACGAACGAATGCAGGAAGGGAGTCTAATGGGCTCAAAGGCACGAAGACCAAAGAACCTTCAGTAATGTTGCCAGCACTAGCTGTCACTTTGGCTCATCCTTAAGAAAATCGCTCTATACAACCAGCCCACACGCCCACCGGCTGCGAGAGCTCGGGGGCAACACTGTTGTCTGTGCAGCGTCGTTGGGCCATGCACCACTAGTTTCGAGTCCCCACGCTAGCATATTTTCAACTCCAGCTACAGTAGGTAAGTCGTATTCAAACTTTGACTAGAGAAGAGTCATTTTTATAATTATGTATATATAAATTGTTTGCAAATAGGACATCTTGGACCACGCAGGACATGCACTTACACGGGCTCAGTATCATTTTATCACGTTGCAAGTCTTGCATGTAACTAAGCAGGGGGATCAGCATTAGGCTGAATCCGATTTTTATACCCCTGGGTTGTTCGTCCTGGGTAGATGGAATGATGATGATGATGATGATGATGGATGAATGGACGGCACACAAAAACAGACATACCAAAACACACCCATGCCCGAGGCGGGACTCGAATCCGCGATCCTTCCGTCCCAGTTCCCCACGGCACTATTGCCTTAGCGACCTCGGCTATTCTGACTGGCGTAATTTTTTGTATAATTTATTATTATTAATATTATTATTAACATTAATAATAATATTTATTTTAATTTCAAAGGGATGTTCAACTCGCTGCTGGCGGCAGCAAAGCTAGCGAAATGTTGGAGGCATACGGGCGTGGCCCCTATCCTGCTAAAGTTGCTTTACAGTTCATTTGCAATCATATAAGGAATCATAAAAGTGAGGATTTTCGATACTAGCTTTTCAGCTAGGTCGAATTAAGTCGCTGTCTGGAGGAGAAGTCTAGCGGCCAGCTGCTCTGATCGGTAGTTTTCAGTGGTTTCTCCAATCAACACCAGGCGAATGCCGGAGCAGTACCCTAACAAACGGGCCATGGACCGCGCGCGATCTGTCCTTCCTCTTCCTTGTCCTATTCCCTCCCCTTACACACACACACAGACACACACACACACACACTTACACTAACATGCACTACACTACCACGTATTCCGGGAGACCGGTCGGGAGCTTAGAGCTTGTCCCGGCTGCGGCGGTATCCCGCTGGTGGGAGAGTCCTGGTTAGAGGGAAACCCCACTAGCCGACGGTAGGTCGGCGCCGGATCTCGCCATCCAGCGAGGGAAGATCACTGCTATCTCCCGAGAAAAAAACATGCATTACATAAACGGGACTAATGACCGAAGCAGTTGACGCGCCCGGAAACACGAAAAAATCAATCAATCAAAAATCAATCATTAAAGTAAATAAATGTGTGACTTCAATTGCATACAGTATTGTAACGCTGTACGGGAGGATTTAACGCGGTAGCCTGCTCTGATTAATAGTTTTGCGTGGTTTCCTTGCTTAGTACAAAGCTAATGCTCTGGCAGTACCCTTACAAACGGGCCACGCACTATCCCCTCACTTACATGCACTATGGGCTAAGGACAACGCGCGATGTCTCCGTCCTTCACTTAGCCCTCACCTCTCCCTTTTCACAAATACTTGCACCTATACACTGCAACAAACTACAACTTGACATGTTGGCAGACCCGTCTGAATTCGTTTAGAATGTCAACTGAGGCAGAGCTTTGCTAGAGGAGATACATAGAAGGGGAAATCACGTTCTTTGATGTATATAAGGTAAGAACCACTTCCCACGTTTGCGGAGAAGGAACGTTGCCTCCTCGTGGGATGAATCACTCACTTGACTCACGCAATAATGACTTAAGTGTTTTTTGAAATGTTGCGTCGTTGTTGTTGAGCAATGCGTCTCTTAACCCTTGTTGAGCGTTGAGCGCTTTTGTTGGAGTAATCCTCCGTTACCAAGTAATTACTATCATTACGGTTATTGAGTAATTACTGTATTTGTCGAGTCTCGTAGCGTCGCAGTCAATCAGTGCCTTTTATCCCTTTGGCCAGGGGCTCGACGCCGTTAGATCCTGGTCACCCAACCAGGAACCCGCGAGCCTCGAATTCGCTTAACCTTCGTGACTTCACGGAGCGTAGTAAACGAATTCGGCCAGCGCCGCCTGCGTTTGACGCACCAGTTATTGATATTCACTCACTCACTGTTACAGCAATTCCTAACATGTGTGGACTACGCTCCTCGCATCCATTACTTGCTTTGTTTGTAATCTCACTTCAAGTATACCAAAATTTGTATGGAACGGCAGGGCTGATGGTTTGAGTCAAGCAAAAATTGGAAGATCATATCTGATGACCTGAACTCGCCACGTAAAAATAAGACACCAAAGAATAGAACAGAATAGGTGTATGAGTAATTAGACCTATGATAAGTAATGATTAAGGAACGGATTTTCATGTAAATACATATTTTTACAGGGACAAGATACCTGTATTCACTAATATTTTTTAGACTTAACACGACATTCTGAACGAATTGGAACCATTTTTATTTTACATATTTTTACATATTGTGGTATAATTACATATTTTTACATATTACATCTACTGCTACATATTTCATTACATTTTAATATATTTATAAGCCGAAAATGAACATTTCACTTGCGCGTTCGAAATATTTTAATGTCGGACCATCCCTGTTATTTGTCAAACTTACTCCTCCGCCCCTCCCTCACGCCTTCTGCTTCTTGGAAACCGCGTACTCAGGATCAAGGAGGAGCGGATGAATGTGAAGTAGAAGGAACTTCAACCACACATGTTTCAAAGACCCCATACGTAACTCGATAAAATAAATATTTTTCAGATCATTATTTTATCGCTTTTCTGGAGTCGTGGGGGGGGAGGGACGTATGCTCCCTTTACCCCCTCTCTTTCTATCACAGGGTAAACGGTACTATTCACTTGAGCGCCGGATCCCCGTAAACAACATTGTATATACTACGAAAGTATTATACATTTCGGAAGAAACTAGCAAATAATTGCTTCAGTAGTTGTAGAACTTTTTTTCAGCCTCTCTGAATCCATGTTAAGATCTGATAAACAAATTAGAGTGCTCGGAAAACGCTTCAAAAATGGAATTTTAAGCATTATAACGAATTTTTATTTCACATACTTTATATTTTTTCCTACATATTTTAGAAAAAATAAATGCATATATATGTACATATTTTGCTTTTTTTATTACAATGATGTCCGTTCCCTAGTAAAGATCTAATAAGTAGATGATAGTGATACTGGTGATGAGGTGAATTAACATGTAAACATGGTGGAATGGGAGACGCGAAAATGCTCGCGAAAATACGCGAAAATGCTCGCCTGGAGTCCGGTTTGTCTACCACAAATTCCTCATTAATTTATCGGAGATAAAAAAATTGGCTCCAGCATGGAAGGCGTAGGCTATGCGCTAGCCATTTCGTGAAGATCCAACATTTCCTGGCAACGCCTGAAACGAAGAGAGCGAAATTCCAATTTACAATTTCGAATTGCTTTTGCAATTTTCGAAAATGCAAAGTGATCTGAAAATAGTACTATCACCACTATCTTCACAGTTCTTTGTCGCATACGAGGAAAGAACTTAAAGACAAAATTCGAAGCCGTTTTTGAGAAAATTGTTTAAAATGACTTTATAAGCGCCTAATTTTACGCAAAATTTTTAAAAAAATACTCGTATTTCCCAAAAATGACCTTATTTAAAGATCGGTTTTTGATGAACATATTTCATGTATGAGAAAAAACTTATATATTCAATTTTTTAGTTGTAGGAAGACGCCAAAAAGTCGAACTTTTGCAATTTTCGAAAGATTAAGGCTTTTAACTAACATGAGATCTGCACCAATCTCTTAAATGTCCTTCACACTATCCAACAACAAAATTTAATTAATGACGTTGAAGCGATTTTCTTGAAAATTTATAAAATGTCCAACAGGATTCATGAAAAGAACCCCCCAAAATTAAAATATTGGTTTCAAATTCAAGAAACCACGTAATTAGCCAGATCGATTGAGAAATAATAATTTTGGAGAAAATCGGCTGAATGGTTTAGCCGGTTTTTAGCGTTGTTCATAGACAGACAGATGGACGGCCGGACGGCCGGACGGCCGGACGGACGGACGGTTTGCCGTCAATCGATTTTTCCGTATCAAGAACCCACAAACAACGAATTCCGGCTATACCACGTGATAGAGAATTTTTTTAAATTTAGCAACTGTATTTATCTACTTTTTTGTTACCAGGGCTAGGCAATAAGAGTTTTTCGACTAAAAATTCGCTACTTTTTCCCGCAGCATTACATAAGTTCCTCTTCTTAAGAAGTGCCCTTTTACGGGCGAGAAAGTAAAAAATACCGCTTCTCATCCCAATTTTGCTTCACATTCTTCTCTTTTTTGTCAGCACGTCCTTCCCTTTATCCTTTTTCCTCGTCAACTCCTTCCAATTCTCTTCCGTCTTTGTGAGCGTGGCCTCTTCATATTTCTCTTGTCTCCACTGGCGCAGGCAGCGCTGTCCCGCGTCTCGGCCGAGAGCACTGAGGCGCGGCTTGGCGCTCTCCTTGTTCCTCCGACGCCCGAGGCGGCGCGGCGAGCGCATGTCGCGGCCTAATTAAGGCGACGCGCTGATTACGCCCAAGTTCCTTCCGCCGCGATTGCGCCACGCCACCGGCCCGGCCTTCCCCCTCCCCTTCCCTGCCGCGAAATGGGCAGAAACACGCGGAGCAGCGCAATTACAAGCTTGTAATTTATATATATAAAAAGTTAGTTACAATGGTCACTATAAGACCTTAGTAGTTGAAAAGCGACCTTAAATTAGTATATATATATATATATATATATATATATATATATATATATATATATATATATATATATATATATATATATATATATATATATATATATATATATATATATATGTATATATATAATATATATATACACACAAACTTTTAAGGTTGCTTTTCAACTACTAAAATCATATAGTCATCTACTAAGACCGTTACATGACCATACTGTCATATGATATAAGGTCAACTACTAAGGTCGCGGCATGACCTTAGTAGTTGAAAAGCGACCTTAAATTAGTGTATATATACACTAATTGAAGATGTGTATATATATTTAAAGTCACTTTTCCACTGCTAAGGTCTTAAAGCGATATATACTAATTTAAAGTCGCTTTTGAACTACTAAGATCATATAGCGACCATTGTAACTAACATTGGGGGTAACGATAACGGTTATTAGACACACAAACAATCATATCCCGGGAAAGGATTCGAACCCGCGACCCTTCCGGCACGAGGTAGATGTGACGCTCCAGCCTTAGTGACCTCGGATATCCAGGCCCGCTGTTTGTCATTGTTTATTGATGTTAATTATAAAGAACTAGGAGTAACCTCTAAAAAATTGTGGATTGAAATCAAACACCCTTATTCATAATACATTGTAATGAATAGTAGAACAATCTAATTCATTTAATCCTAAATTTAAGTTGTGTTTTTTTTTCATTTCAAACTTCACTTTATTATTTCACACAGGTTGTCAATCTGGGGAATGCGATCCTCTAGTGATCCGCCAAGCGATTTTAGAGACCGGGTGAAATTTTCGGTTATTTGCGTTTGGTACCACTTCCCAGGGAGAAATTCAATGTCCCTCTGATCTTTGTTATTATCGTGTTGGTACACAAAGTTTCTCGGAATCCAACATCGCGTGGAGCAAAAATTACGACCATTGCGTTCTAAAGGGTATTTCGAGTTTTGTTAAGTAACAACAATCTGTTGTAGTCGGCCCGGTGGCCGAGATCCCTAAGGCAGTGGTGTCGTAGTCCTCTCGGACCGAAGGGTCGCGGGTTCGTGTCCCGCCTCGGGCATGGTTGTATTTGTGTTCGTCCTTTCACCCCTTATCACCATTTCGTTTCACCCTCATAGTTACCATAACGTTAATGCCAATGTCGCTAATGACCTGGTTGTCGATACGACCTTAAATAACAAAACAAATCTGTTGCGTTATAATGACCTAATTCTGTATCGATCTTCTTTGGTAATGCATCTCACTCTACGAGATCTACATCTCAGATCTCCATTTGTTTGTCAAAAATGTTTTACTATCAGTAGCCTATAATCTAAAAGTAGTTTATTTAAAAGGGTCGCAATGCAACCTAACCAGATTCAAAAACTGCAAAACCGAATTACTCGCCACGAAAACTACCAATTTGTACCGTCAGGTGGCGTTTTGCTTCATTCCGATTCGTCGCTTCTAATGTTTTTGTTGGTTAGGTGAACGCCCTATCCGAAATTTTGTCAGCCCTTTTGGCAGCAAATATCTTAGATAATACCCGCTGGAGCGTCTCTGATTGGAAGGCCCTAGGGCTCAATTCCCGACGGTGGTGGCTTTTTGGCATTTCAACCACTGTCTGCAGGCAAATTCTGGCGGTCGGCTGCTCTGATCAGCAATGTTTTCCGGTAATTGCCAGATAAATACAAAGGCAGTATCTTAACAAGCGGGCTGCAGACCGTGCGAACATAATTTTTCCTCTTCCTTATAATAATTATATTAATAATAATAATAATAATAATAATAATAATAATGATAATAATAATAATGATAATAATAATAATGATAATAATAATAATGATAATGATAATAATAATAATGATAATAATAATAATGATAATAATAATGATATAAATAATAATGTAAATAATTATAATAAATTGTTTTTTGTTT
Organism: Teleogryllus occipitalis; assembly: GCA_011170035.1. NCBI lineage: Eukaryota > Metazoa > Arthropoda > Insecta > Orthoptera > Gryllidae > Teleogryllus > Teleogryllus occipitalis. The sequence continues at coordinate 12,409 of BLKR01008576.1, forward strand.
CTTCCTTGTCGCCTCCTTTCCTCTGACTCAATTACACTTTTGTGCACTGCAGTATCACATCTTTCGAGAGACCAGTCATGATCTTAGATCTTTTCTTGGCTGAGGGCGGTTAACCGCTGGATACCTGAAATAAATGGCGATACCTGAAATAGAAGGTGAATAGGCGGGGACTGGTTCTCATGTTCCAGCCTGGAAGGAACATCTCTACCTGCCGAGTTACAATTTGCTCTACCCACCGGAACTGTTGGTCAAAGTAGTTGAAGAAATTGACTTACTCTCTCAATAGTGAAAATACTGGTGACAACTCAACGGATCTCTTGATGAAGTAAACTTGTGCAGGAATATTACAGAAACGAAGAACAAGAAGGAACTGTATGAGGATTAGGGTATAAAGTAGAAAAGAAGAAAGGGTAGAGTGTGCTCGCTGTTTCGACCCACTGTGCGGCTTGAGGGCTAGCGGCGCGTCGCGCCGTACCACGCCTCACCCCACTTTGCCACTCGGTGCTCCGCCGCCTTGCCCGTCCCAGCCCTCCTCCCTCTCCACCCCCTCTCCCCACACCACGGCCCGCAGGCGCGCCTCGCCTCGTCTCGCCCCGCCCCGCGCCTCGCGCCTCGCCACGCCACGCCTCGCGCCACGCCGCGTCGCGCCCCGCCCCGCCCCGCCCCGCCCCGCCCCGCCCCACCCCGTCCCGCCCGCCCCGCCCCGCCTCGCGCCTCGCGCCTCACCCCGCCCCGCCCCGCCTCGCGCCACGCCACGCCGCGTCGCGCCGCGCGCGCTCGCTATTTTTACTGCACCGGAGGTTCATTTGTGTCACTCGCTTCTCGCCCCGCGACAAAGCGCCCGGCTGGGAAATTTAAGGGCAGGCCTAAGAGAACTTCCGAGTACAGCTCGGCTGCCATGGTCGCTTTAGGGGTGCGTGGTCTTATTTGGGATTCCCGATGGAGGTTCTTTGTTTGCAGGGTAGGCTTTGCGTCTCTGTAGGGAGTTGCATATTGTTGCGAAAATTACGTTCTTAAAAACTTAATTATGTTAGATGTGATTGGGCTCAAAGGACATTATATCGTTATTCAAAGAAATGTATTTAAAAATGCTTCTTAGAAATATTTAAGAGGACTTTCGTAAAATACGCAATACCTAGGCCTATCCTTTAGAAGATTTGGTACATCTGTATGAATGCTTGATGGAAGTTTTGAAATAATAATTCTTGCGTATTTCACTATCGACTATTTTAACTTTCGCTATCGAAGACAACAATGACTGGACTGTAGGCTATTACGTAACTAGTAGAGGAAAAGAAACTTACCAAAAAGTTGTGCAACTAATATCAGAAAAAAAATTTAACTTTCAGCGTGTCTCAAGAGTTCTTGAAGTGAATAAATATGTGTGAGTGTGTGTGTGTGTAAGTGTGTGTGTGTTTGTGTGCGAGCGAGCGAGAGAGAGAGAGAGAGAGAGAGAGAGAGAGAGAGAGAGAGAGAGAGAGAGCATGCGTGCGTGCACGTGTATGTGCGAGCGTGTGTGCGTGACATTTGTTACCAAAATACAATAAGCAATTTCTTAAATTTCAGTACTCATTTCGTAATCGTTAAATTTTTAAATCATGATTGTGAGATTCCTTTTACCCGTAATTTTACATGCTTACGATTAAACTTAAAATAGCACTCTTTTATTGTTATATAAATTAAAAATGCGTATTAATTTAAAGTAAATATAAATATTTTTGAAGCGCCTTAAAGAGATTACGAGTTGCGAGACCAATGGAAAGCGACTTCTGGAAAGACTTATTATTTTGTTTTAATTGTAATGAGATACATAATCATAATATTTTATGAATCATTGCATTACAAAATAAGATCAATCCATTTCATTTCTAGTCTCAAAACAAAATTATTTATTAAACCAAGATTTTCATTATTCATTCAATGGTTGCTGTGATTTCGATTATCTTGATCAACAATGATCATTTACTGTGATAGCTGCAATGCAGTATTCTTTGCCAATCTCATTATGCAAACGACAGCTAGTACGGACCAACTACTCCTATTGTTCTGTCTGTAAGCAAAGAGCACGCACTCGAGCAAATGAGAACGTGCATCACACCCTTGTGCCCTTGAAATAATTACTGACCGCAATGACTTTATGGAGATGAGTCTGCCTCTTTATGTCCACAACCGCGTGTCATGGTCTCCTCCGCGTGCTGTCTCGCTTACGCTGGCGCTCTCTCTCTCTCCCCCCACCGCCACCATTCGCAAACGCAGAGCCTCCGTTTGATAAACTCGATTGCTTGCTCGCAGTCGATAACTCGCGACGACCTTGTTTGTTTAGCATTATAATCTGACCGCCCGGATGCTCGTGCGTTTTGTTTTCCCATGTCATCGTTCTCCTTTTTTTCCACCCGCTTCCGGGCCGGAGGGGGGCCAGGGTCAGCCGGTGGGGGAGCTGGGAGTGGGGGAAAGGGGAGTGGTGCCGTTGCTATGTTACTGGCGGCTGGCCCGCTGTTGCAGCATCGGGCCATGGGCAAACACAGATGGCAAAACAGGCCTATGTAAATACAATGCATAATGACGCAGTAATTTGCTTGTAGAGGGCAGCGAGGCCGGGGCGGGCTGGGACGGGCTGGGACGGGATGTGACGAGCCCGGCGAGTGCCTGCGGGCCGTACTGCACTCTGACAGCCGAAGATCGATGTCTGATGCCCGTCACTTTTTTTCTGCGGAAAGGGAGCTGTTGGTGCGGGTTTTATTACAACCGGAGCAATGGCGGATGTGGGCATAGAGTTGACTGACTCTACACTCCTGTTCACCGACGTAGCAAAAGGATCACTCGTCGCATGGCATTGCCTGCTTCAGCGATTTAAGTAGAAATATTGTATTGCACACTAATTAAATCATCCAAAATATACATTAGGAATATGTAATGTGCCAAAGAAAATTTCTTGTTAAAATGGGTAAGGCCAATTTCTTCGTTTAATTTACAGCACTACACTGAAAAGTGCTTCGTAGGAAAGGTGCTTCATTCAATATGTTTTGTATCACTTTGGACATTGTAATTTTAAAATATGCAATTGTTGTATGCATGCTCATTGTCAAACGCATATTTACTCAAAAAGAGTAAGTATACAGATGTCTCAGAATAAGAATTAAAACTTCTAGCAGTCCTACATCAGGGCCAAATGCCACATGTGTAATTTCCTGATAAGAAATTTTCCACTTTATAATTATTGGATCCTATAATTTTATTTTTTGCGTGAAAGAAATATAGTTCTAAGGGCGTTCACAACAACAGATGGCCTTTCGAATGTGTCTATTAAAACCAGAAAACGTGAAATCAGTTGTCTGATTACCGCCATGCGAGATGCAACATGCAACTAGCAATGCAGCATGAAGACAGTCATTGTGTGTAGAAGAAACGCCTTAAGATGTCACAGGAAATTAGTGGAAGCAGTTGGGAAATGAGATCTATGGAAGAACAATACCAGACAGTCGCAAGATAGCCAGAAGAGTTTTAGTGATCCGATAATATATTAGAAAAAAATAGTTGCCATGAATTTTGTCCCGACCCTCGAAGTATACACACAGGGATTCCATTTCTTAAGAAACAAAACTCAATCTATGAAGATTGTCTCAGGAAGCTGTGAAATCTGGAGAAAGAAGGGAAGTACGTGTTTGGATGCTACTCTACTAATATTTTATCGCATGATATGAACTGAAGAACATCTTGTGTATTATCCGAAAGTAACATTTTGATGAACAAATGGCTACGTTTTTTTCTTAATCCAATGTCACAGTTCAAACTTTTTTCGATTCTCTCTCTTGCAAAGTGTTAAGATAAAACGAAACTATTTCACTTCTTTAAAGACTTTTGTTTCTAGATTGATCTTATTTGAAAGTCTACTCTCTGAGCGGGATTAATTGACTCATTCTATATTGTTCGAAAAATATTACCGACTACGCAAATAATGATTAATGGATCGAATGATTAATGGCGACGTCAGTGAATATAATCTTCTTCTGTAGTAAATTACTCAACATGCCACGCATAGATTTCTTTCTAATTAACTCGTGTCGTTTATTTACCACACGACATTTAATCAGTGTACTTTCGCTTTATCATGTTCAATCAAGGTACAGTTTCTGTGCCCAGAAACGCTGGCACTTTTGGACACATATACTTTTCGTCTTGTTTCAAGATTAAAATGAACTCCAAATTCTGAAATTGCGTTTTATTTTTGCTGATTGTCAGATGCGTATTTATCAGATCACAGTTCAGTATTAGCTGACTGAACTCCTTTAGTAAAAGTCTGAAGGATCTCTGAAACAATTCTAAACTATTTTAACTAATTTCTAGGGCCCATTGTACTTTGAGTTTACAAGACTCTTCTTTCATCCTAAAACAATTTTAATCGATAGAAAAATATGTTCAAAATAGTTGATAACATTTTTAAATGAAAGATATCCTTTAACTTTTAATAACTCGATCACAGGATCAAATATTTGACATCAAAGAACTTTACAGAATTACCACTGAATAGTGACATTCCTTTCTTGCAGTAAATAAATATCCCTCATATACGACTCTAGAAAAGTAATAATTTTTCATGATCCAAGCTCTCAAGTTCTTGTAGTGAAAACCGCATCTGAATATCTGTTTCGGTTAGGAGACATTATAGGTAATCTATTCTTTACACGCTTTTTTGAAGAGCTGATCATGACAATTAAGCTTTGAGCTGTTGTTAAAGATGAACGAAAC
>BLKR01008577.1:0-17146 GCA_011170035.1 Teleogryllus occipitalis
CTTTTATAAGTGTATTTTGCTCTGTTATTACAATAAATTTAAAGAAAAAAAATTGAGCAAAACTTTCGAGAAAATTTCGAGAATGTCCATGGGGCTTGATCTAAAAACCCCCAAGTTTTAAAGAATGGTTTTCAAAATTTCAAAGCTTCAACTACAGATAGATGGACAGATGTTTCTTCAATTTGAAAAAAATCCTACGCATGGTTTAAGCGATAGTAGTGTTCACAGACGGACAGACGGCGGGCGTTTCGCTTGGAATTGAGTTTTCGGTATCAAGGACCAACAAAATAGGAATTCTGGCTACATCACATATTAGAGGACTTTTTTCTCTTAATTAAGCAACTGCATTTATCCACTTTTTCGTTATCAGGACCCGGCAATGAATTTTTTTTTCTGCCGAAAATCCACCGTTTTTTCGCGCAGCATTACATTTAAGTTATAACTTTCTCTACATTACGTATATTACTCCGTGTATACGTAGGTATGCAAGAAAGTAAAAATGATATTTCATTAAAATCTGTCTCCTATTTATAATATACTCGTATAACTGTGTTCAGCATGCTCTTAATAATTCACTTGACCACAATAAGAGCATCAGTTAATCCCATACTGCAGTTAAGTGAATAATTTTTTCGTCTACGTTTCTGCATCCCACGAAATTTGCTAAAACTTGAAAATTAATCATTTGTATTACTGTTTCTTATATTAACTTCATATTATTATATAATAAGTTTGGCTAACTTAAGATAAACAAATGGAAGAAAAATAAATAAAAAGCATATCTGGCCCAGTTAACCAAACTGTCCTGTATATCACTACAAGTAACTGGAGTTATTTTCTGACGTTAACTATCCACTCCACACAATTTTGCGTAGTGTAACGATTATGGACAATGTACTGAAATTACATATTATAATGTTCTAACCGAAGTGCTAGCAGTACGTTTTTTCGAAATTTTGATTAATAAAAACTAATGGCGGCATGTATGGTAATAGTCTAGTTTTTTGATATTACAATTGTTTGGTGATGGAAACACCAGAATAACGTTCGTAAAAAAACTATTAATTTTAACTTACTTTCATTGAGCGAAATAACTTCTTTACCGTGCGATAAGATAGAGCCCTGATGAGTCCCAACGAAAAAAGCACGTCTTAATCCATTTATTGAGTACTTTATGCTAACAAATGAAGCTGAGTAATAATGTTATCTTCTAAAATATTTTGATGTTTCGATAGCAGGAAAGTCGTCAAATGATGACATTAAGCGACAGTGTTGCGTAATATTCATTTTCCCACTTCCCAGGCAATATTCTGTGTCCGTTTATTTTCTGACTCCCAATTTACAATTAGAGAAAGCGTACCTCCCATCTCCGTTCTGATAGACAAACATTTTCTTGAGAAACTTCAATAAAATATTTCAATAGTCTTTAATTTTTTAAACTTAATTTAATTAATTTAAATTACTTCATTAATTTAAGTTCATTCACAATTAACTTTGTAATTGCAGAATTACATGAATTCAAACGGATTGGTAAGGTTGTATTAGTATTTTTTGATATTTTGCGATTAAATAAAAAAAAATAGTTCAGGCATTGGTAGTTAAAAACCGATTAGAATACAAACTTATAAACCCGTTTTTATATATTTATATTATGAGACTTGAGATTTGAAATTATACGTGCAATTTTTCTTCTTGCAGCCGTCGACACTGTCGCTTTTGGGGAAAGTGGCCTTCGCGACCTTTCCCCTATTCTGGCAAAAGTGCCGGCGCCGCGAAGGCAATCTTCCCCAAATGCGACAATGGCAACGGTTGCTAACAGGAAATTTCGTACATTTAGTTCAAAATCATATGTCTGAAAGTATAATTTTATACTCAATATACTATCAAAATATTCACGTATGTTACATCAATGCATTCGTCTATTTATGATTATCTATCGCTAGTGAAACAAATATATGGTCCCATTTAAAAAATCAAAGATAATTAATTTTCCCGAAAACTAAAAATATTTCGAATTATATCTCTACCGCACATTACGTCCCCCATGATTCCGCATTGTTTAGCGAAAACTGCATTTCGATATCGGGAACCGTTTAGAAGTTATGAGGTGGCCCATAGTTGGTGGGACTCTGTATAATTCTATTTTTCAGAAAATTTTCATTACGAATTTTTCTATTTTCCAATAAATAAGCGCTTTTTACAACAGTTATTGTTTTATTTATGAAAAACTCATTGTTCTCTTTTGTAATTAAGTTACCCACCTCCCAGAAATGTTTCCGCGCTCAAATTTCTTTCGTTGCCCGCTGCAGCGACGATTTTGAGTGGCAGCATCCGCGAGGCATAAATAGGAACACGAATGCCCATGCGGGCAAAACTGACCGCCCTTGCTATAGATTCTGCTAGGATATTATTTGATTGACAGTCACAACTATTACGATCGCGACATTTTACAATATTTTATTTTAGTCATCAATATTCCCTTCGAGATTCTGAATTTTTTTTTCTGAAGCTTGGCATATTGTCAGTTCACTCTTACTGCAGGTATTCTTCAGCTCACCGATCGCAATAAGACGTGACTTGAACCGAGAGTACTTGGAAACAGCAATCTAGCTTAAATCAAGAATAACATTGGCATCAGTTAAACCCCATTCCTAAAATACATTAACAAAATTATATAAGAAACAGAAAACTGATTAAAATGCAAACAAAATTGAAAGACAAATAATTGAATTAAAACTATAATGATAATAGGACGCACTATTTGGTATCGCAATATTATAATAATTCATGAAGTCCGTAGAAAGGTTTCCAATCCCCAAAAGTTTTGTCCACACTAGGAAACGAACTCGCTTAGGTGCAGAGAGTGGTTTCCATGTCCACTACACTATTATCTCCCCAAGAATCACAGCCCCTCCAACACAAAAAAAGTTGGACAGATTAACACATGCTCATGAACGAGAATGAAGTCTGTTTCGAACTACGTTCGTCTGACCGAACTACGTGCGGTCTCACAGTCCGCGGTATCTACTAATGTTTGAAAGTAGGGTGTGACTACTATAAGTTTGAGATCGCCTGTTGGAATTTACGTGTTTCGGGAACTACTGTATGAACAGAACATTTCAAGAGTTCAATTCAATAACACGGCGACTAGAGCAAGTGACCTCTCTGAGGGTCATTTCAAAACACAGGCGCGTGAGGGATGTTATGTCCTTGCCTTCAATGGAAATGGAAACAACGTTAATTAATGTAAGGAAGTATATGGATTTGGAATATATGCATTAAAAAAATATTTTCATCGCAAAATTGCTCTCTCATTAAAATTAACTCATACTTAATTTCCAATAATTTTTTAAAACTCATACTTAATTTCCCATACCAGACATTAGAAATGTCTAACATTTCATGTCAATTAGGTATAAGATCGATTATTACCAGAACAAATCATCAGATTGATGGCGTACTTCTCAATATTGTCTGTGAGAAGTATACAAATGAGTGTTATAATAAGAAAGAATTTTCGTCTTCCTAAAACATGTGTATACTGTTTACTTGCATGTCTTATTTCTATATTTCAATGTGTGTAGCATTACAATGCAAACAAAACTCTTATTCGTTTATTATATTGAATTTAAATTATTTTTCACAATTTAATACACGACAAGAACATGTTCCCACAAAAGGGAGTAACGAAGCATTCTCTAGGGGAGGGAAGTGTTATTGGATTGGTGCCACATTCTACAGACTCCGCCTCTTACGCCTTTTAAGGCGAGGAGAACGGGGAAATCTTCCGAGGCTAGGCCACTTGAATTACCAGAAGAGCCAATGATAAGCGTTGCTTGCCTTAGAGTTAAGGATTGCTCAAGCCCGGTGTCAAATCCACATTATTACTCTTTAAATTATTAACAAATGAGACATCATTGAATTTCTCTATTAATATATTCATTACAAGTAAAAAATGTATGGTTGTATTTGAAAATTCACATATGATTCAATTTCACCAAAATTAAAATTAATACACAGAATGTATCTGCTGCCTAAAACTTGCCTCGTGGAATAAATACGAAAATGATCTCTCATGCCACCGCTCTGTCCAAAAGCGCTTTGCAAAATAATTTGTTGATAATGAATTTCCTCGCTAGACGTTAAACATATTGGCATACACTTTGCACAACTGAATAGAATGCATTCAACCATAAAGAAATCTTGGACCATAAAGAAATCTTCGTTTTGAAATTTGCCAGAGAATTTATTTATAATAAAACGTGTGTCAACGATACATGAAGAATCGAAAGTTAAAAAACAGCCTATGAGCAACAATTTCCACCGATTTGTCGTAAGTCACAAATCGTTAATACAATTTAATCAGCAGAAAGCAAGACACTGCAAAACTATTTGAATTTTATACTTGACAGCCAAGATCGAATGAATTGGGGGTTGGAAACAAGTGAGGGTAGTCATCAGACGCTAAGATCCTATAAACAATTGCATATCTCGAAAACGAAAGGCGATAGCTCCGGTTGGATTGCGGAATTTTGCATCTTGTGTAAAGGGAAATGAGATGAGAGAATAAAAGAGAATTGCAAAATTTGTAAAATTATAAACAATTTCCAATTTTTGCAATTCTAAAGTGGGAAGGGTTTTCTGATGTCCCAGAACCAAAAACTGCGAATTAACAATTTTGCAACAATTAACACTTTTATAAACAATTCCGAAATATGCGCTATTCTTGCCGCGGAGTGTCCCCAAATTGTCCCTGATTTGATAATAGCAAAATAACAATTTTGACATGAGATGCAAATTAATTGCTTAACATCTAGTTTAATTGTTACTTTAATGATAAATATGCAGCTGGTCTTTGAATTTTACTTTCTTTTATTGAAATGGTTCCCTAGAAGTCCTAACGATTCGAGAAAGACAGTATTTTGTATTTTTGCAAATGTAATATACATATGAACAATTGAAAATATGCAATTATAATCGTTTTTCTTATCGCAAAATTCTGTAGTAAACTGGTCATTTGATAAAGTTCATAAATTGCGTTTGGACAAGACTATTGGAATTTAAATATCTATAAAAACGTAATTGTTCTAAAATTAGTGTTATTTTATCTGATATCAATGTAATTTCTTCAAAAAGAATTGTGTTAACAGTGGTTACGTGCTATGAGTTCATATATATTTCAATGAATTTACTTTCATGTTCATTGAAGTGTTTCTTTCATGTATTTTTCATTTGAAAATACTTCCACATCTGAACTGGCGGCGCCCGCCATTTTGCACGACGTAATTTTGTTAGGGCACTCCCCCCTGCGTTGAGATTGGCTACGATGGTTTGTGAGGCTCCGCCTGCGACGTTTCGTCATGACAAGGGCTGTCCAAGCCGTGCAAAAGCTGAACTTAGCCGCAGACGGCCGCGATCAATTTGTTTCCAGTACTGTACGTCAATGACGCGCCCCTGCTAGCAGAAAGGAGAACGGGAATTCAGCGTTGCGGGCTCCTGATGTTCGCGGACGATTTTGCGTACTACGCGAAGTCGGCGAACAGCAGGCAAGCAGTGAGATACCTGAATGAATGCCTCGCCGCCTTACCCATCTGGCTCCGCCAGAAACGACTGACCTTAAACCCTACCAAATGCGTTGCTGTTAACTTCACACGTCAGAGGGCAGACCCCGAGGAAACGGTGCTGTTGGCGGGAGCGCACCTCCCCTGGTCCCCAAGCGCGAAGTACCTTGGCGTGACTCTAGACCGTGGCCTCTACTGGCACAAGCACGCCAAGGACCTTCGCCACAAAATACTTGCCAGGACCTCCCTTCTACGTCCCCTCCTCAGCTCCCCGGACCTGCTACTCCCACAGAAACGACTCCTCTTTACCGCCTGCATACGCAGCTTATGGACGTATGCTTGCGAAACCGCGGCAGCGCCGGTCTCGACCTTACGCCCGATTTGGGCGGCCGAGAACCGAGCGGTACGCACCGCAACGCGGCCGCATCTTCCTCTCCCTCCTCCCAATCGCCACCATAGGAATAATGTAACCTATGGGGCCCTGGGAGTAAGTCGCCAGCTGCCGGAGGAGATCCGCCGGAGGGCACGCACGGCGCTCACGCGGGCGCTGGGCCCGAAAGCTCCGCGGCTCCTGCGCGAAACCGGCCGGGCGGTGAACTGTGAGGTCCACAGAGCCTATTTTGCCCCAGCAGGGCCCAAACACGTGGCCTTCACGTTCCGGGCGCTGCCGCCGCAACTCCTCGCAGAGCTCTGCGAACAGCGGCGAGAGGTGGAGCCGTCGGCTATCGTCGCCAGGGTGTGCAGTGCCTAACCGCCACGGACGCTTTGAGCACAGTCGGCGCCGTGGCGCGAAGTGCTAGTGTAAATAGTGTAAATAACATCGTATGAATGTGCGTGTGCTAGGCTTGTAAATATGTGTAAATACAGACAAGTATGAATGAGTGAGTGAATGGAAATAAAAAATTATCAAGACTATACAAATAAAAACATTAAAAGACTATAAAAGCACGAATGTTACTTTAGGTTGCCGGCCAAAGCGCCGGCTTCATCCATAGGTTAAGTTAGTATTAAGTTGGTAAGTAAGCACTGCCCCATTCTCTGCCGCAAAAGCCATCGAGCTGCGGCGCATGTATACCGAAATGTAATAAACTACCACTCCGCCAGGGCTACTGGCGGGGGGGAAAACGAAATTTTTTCACCAACCTACATTGTTACAAAAATGCTCTCGAACAAAATAGTTGCCACTCGCTTGCTATTAATCTCTGGCTAATTCCGATGACTTTCTTTTCTTCGTAACATGGCGTCAATTGTTCATACTTCTAGTTCATTGCAATTTTCCAAATATTATATTATAATTTCGCTTCTGAACATGCGACAAAGTTGACACTAATTTTGTCGTCTTCCCCGTGTTTTACTCTATTGTTTCCCAATGTTTCCGCCAAATGGGTTTGTGCGTTTTCTTATAATTCTTAAAAAACCATGTTTACAATCTTTCTTTTACTGGCTCAACAATGGCCATATTCTGCTCGTTACATTAAAAAATTCCAATTCTATTTTAATTTATATCTTCCGAATGTGTTGACCGAATTTGATGCCGTTTGTTTTATTTAATTCCATTATTTCTGTTCTACCTGACGATTATATTCAATTTTCACAAATTTCACGCGCTCTAATTCTTTATTTTAATTTTGACTTGAAAAGTGTTTTCTGTCGGCACCGTTGTAATCGATACACCAGTTTATTCCTTGTCACGTTTTTGTAAAGTTGCATCTGGGGGTTTTGGTCTCGAAATGATAGATCATTACAGAAATAACCCCCAGAAACTTTTTGGAAAGAAAAAACAAATATAATGTGGATATGGTTGTATTGTTCCCAGATGGTACATTGTTTAAAAAAATACGATTCCACCAAATCTTAAGATGATTTAAGTGAATTAAGATTATTTCAATAAAGTAGTGACAATTCTTTGTACATGTCTTTTATGCCCCCTGCAGGAGGTACATATGGCCATATCTGAAACTGTAAAATGTTGTGTGTAGTATTTTTAAACAATGAGACAACAAATTTTAATTTTCTCAAGGTAAGAGATAACAGAACAAGATATTATAATAGATATTGTAGGCCCAAGTAATGAATTTTAGCATTTATAATTTATGCATTATTGATAAATAAAAATGAGATATATTTGTTCTGAACAGTACAAAGTGTGATAAACTTGTCAGAAAGCCAGTAAGTAACAATTGTATTCATTGTTGATGGCCTTCCTTGAAGGAGGTATCCAATTATCCAATTTCATCATCATATGATATAATTGAATATTTTGATATGAACAGATATAACAAGGAATATATTATATTAATGTGGGAATCACATTTTCATGTTGAAATACGTAGGCCTTCAGCAGGAGAGTCATTTGCTTACTGTTGTGTTCATCTATATTTGATAATATTTTACAAAAAAATTATATGATTAATTATTAATCATAACTTATGTCTAATATTGTTTAAACCTTTCTTATATTATTTATATCCTTAAATTAACTTCATTTACATTAAAATTAAATTTCATGCCCAGCAGTGGACATTTTTAATTATTTATAAAGTATTAGTTATTTGAATATTTTGATTACAAAATTGTATATTGAAAATTGATTTTAAAATATTGAATTAATAATGTTCTTTAAATAAATAACTTTCTTGGCGCATTTATTGTCTGCTTTATACATTATTAATAAAGTGTCAATTAATTGCCATTAGTAGAAATGAATGTCCTGCAGTTTTGCCAGGATCTTATAAAGCATAACTCTCTAATCTTATGAACCTGGGATTCTCAACCTGGTGCATGAACCCCCAAGGTTATATGGAAATCTTATAGAGGCTTGTGGAAGACTTGTGAAGGCCATGTGAACTACTTCTAAGAGAAAATTTGAAGTTTGAGTTTAATAATAATAATAATAATAATATAATAATAATAATAATAATAATAATAATAATAATAATAATATTTCATATAGACTGACAGAAATAATCAAGCAAAGTCTCTCTAGAAATTAATTGAAATTACAGTACGTTAATTACATTTTTTAACTTTATTCTCTTACAGTAATAATTTAATAAGTTTACATTATCTTAAATTATGTGTTAAAAATATATTTAATTACTATGAACAATTAAATGAATTTATGTTATAACAGGAATTACATTCAATTACATAACTTACAGTAATATTTCAAATTGTTTACTTGAATTATAATTATCATGTAATTAATTTAATTAAATCAAATTAAATTAAAATTAATTAAATTCTATTTAATTCATTAAATTCTATTTAATTCATTAAATTCTATTTAATTCATTAAATTCTACTTAATTCATTAAATTCTATTTAATTCATTAAATTCTACTTAATTCATTAAATTCTATTTAATTAATTAAATTAAATCATATAATTATTTATTAATTATCGTGTAATTTATCAAGTAAACAATTTGACATACATACTGTAACGGGTGGGGGCGGCGGCGGCGTGTCCGTACACCGGCCTAGCCCGTGTCCACGGTTGTGCGGCCACTTGTAATACTTTCTATAAGCCCGGCACGTCAAACTGCTACTTGTAATAGATTGCCCTGCTCTAGCCCTTCTTATAAACAAACAAACAAACACTAGCCTCGCGTTGGGTTGCCACATATAATAATCTTCCCGTTCTCCTACTCACAATTGCCCGTCTGCTAGCTTACCTGGCCTTTTGACTCACCTGGGCGTGGTCTGCGATGCGTCTGTACAGACGCGAGCAAGGTACTGCGCTCACGTGCGTGGATCAGTTCTAGTGCTACTTGAATGACTACGAACACATATTGATTTTACAAATCATGACCCCAAAGGTGGCCATGAAATTTATTCAAATTTCCTCTTTTCTCGTGTTTTCCTTCAATTCAAAATATCTAGTGCTGTAATAGCACTGGTGCCTCTGACGGCACACATTGACATAACCCAGCAACAAAAGAAACAACAACAAATAGATAATTCTCTTCCCACAATACACGAAACATGGACATATACTTTCTCATTCACACAGATTATTTACAACAAACAAAAACAAATGCCATTCACACATATTGTAGCGTCGCCTGGTTCGGCGCCGGTGCGTCGGGCCGCTTCGGGGAAACCCGCGTAAAGCCGGATGTGGGTGGAGGGTGGCGGCGCCACGCCGCGCCGGTTGGGAAAGCCCTCAGGAATCACGGCTGGAATTTCCTTCAAAGGGACGCGCGCGGATGCGAGTCTAAGAGGTGTCGGTTGTAGCTCTGGAAAGGTTGGCCAGCGAGCCGTGTGTCGCCCGCTGCTTGTAGGGTGGGGGCGAGCCGGCGGATATTTAAGGCCGCGCCGACACGAGCCTCGGGGGATACGCTGGGTGTCGAAAGACGAGAGGTATCTCCAGTGCAATCCTTGCACGTGATCTTCAGGTCGAAGATCGGTTTGGCAACAAGCCATGTAACTGGTGTAAATACGGGACTCTATGTCCGACAGCTTCGCACTTCGCGTTGCTTTTTGCTGCTTCCGAAGCAGTGGTTCTGGGCGAGGCCTAGGGGACGGTCGCGGGGTTTCGCGGCTAAGAGAATTGAAAGGTTGCCAAGGGGCTAGATTTTTGTATCATATCATTGTACATTAATTGTAAAAAATCTGTAAATATATTGTATTTATTCACTCAGAACAGTCGTCTGTGTTTTTCACTCTAGTACGTCACAGACTCGGAACCTTTCTTTTCTAAAACTGGTGGCAGCGGTTACTGTTAACTCACGTCGGGGTGCCCGCACCAATTCTGCCATTTTTGTTTTCTAAAACTGGTGGCAGCGGTTATCGAAAACTCACGTCGGGGCGCTCGCAGCAAATTCTGCCACTTTTCTTTTCTAAAACTGGTGGCAGCGGTTATCGAAAACTCACGTCGGGGCGCTCGCAGCAAATTCTGCCACTTTTCTTTTCTAAAACTGGTGGCAGCGGTTATTGTTAACTCACGTCGGGGTGCCCGCACCAATTCTGCCATTTTTCTTGTCTAAAATTGGTAGCAGCGGTTATTGTAAATTCACGCCGGAGTGCCTGCGCCAATTGTTGCAATTGTAGTTCAAAATTGGTTGCAGTGGTGCTTAGAACTCACACCGGGCGGTTGTGCCAATTGCAGTTAATAATTGGTTACAACAGATTAAAGACTCACGTCTATCATTCAGCTTTGTGGAAGCAGTCACTACGTTCGCAACGAACGGGGAACGCGGAAGTCTGCAGCAGCATCCGCGGGGACATCAGTGCGGCATCAGAGCCATCGGTGCGCGCTGATTTATCAGAACAGCACGCGTAAAGACAGTGTACGCAGTTAAACGTGCATACGCGTCGTAAATACGTGGCGCCGGCAGTGTCGCGCACGCCACGAGAAACCGAAAGGTGCGGTGTTTCGGTACGGTAGTTTCGGGGCGGTACAAGCCGACTCGGAACCTTTCTTTTCTAAAACTTGGTACTGGTACTGGAACGAGCGGATATTGGCACTGGAACTTGATCTGCTAATATTTGCATCACCGGAAGAACACATCACGGACCGACCTGAACGAGAGGAAGGAAGGAGGCCACAAACCGGATTCAGAAGGCGCTCACGCGACACCGAGGTCAACTGAACGTAAGTGTGTTTTTTGTTCTGGCCGGGGATCAATTCAGGCAATATGGCTTTCTTAGCGGGTTATAGGAAAGAGGTGCTTGTTAGGGTCGCGATGGAGATGGGGGAAACATTAGAAGGGAACGAAACCGTTGTTAAACTTAAATCAATCATTACGGAAAGCGAGCAGTACGAGGAATCATTCGTGAAACAACTCGCTGACCAAGAAAAAGAACAGGTTGCAGAAATACGAGAGCAGGAAAGATTACGCGAAGAGAGAGTGTTAGAGCAGGAAAGAATACGCGAAGAGAGAGAGCAGGCAAGAGAACGCGAAGAACGCGAACGGCAATTTGAACTTGAAAAGTTAAAACTAACGAATCAGGCTCCCACGCGTGTTTCCATCGGTACTAGCGACACGGGAAATCGAACTAATATTCGTATCAGCCAAGTCATGGACAAATTCAAAGGCGAAGGCGACGATATTACGTTGTTTTTAAGTGTTTTCGAGGCGCATGCTCGCCAGCTTGGCATTGCGCCGGTCGAATGGGTAAGCCATTTAATGGGTTTACTTCCTAATGAAGTGAACAACTGGCTCGTAGTAGGATCCGATTCACCGGATCAAGATTATGACCTAATTAAAGAACAATTATTAGATATGTACAAGTTCACGGCAGAAAAGTGCCGGCAGATGTTTTGTAGTCACGTAAAAGGTGCAAAGACCACTTGGAACGTCTATGCACGTGAATTAGCTAGTTATTGTAAAAAATGGGTCTCAGGTTTAAAGATAGAAACATTTGAGCAATTGCTAGATCTCATTGTAACGGACCAGATGAAGCGAAAGGTGCCGGCGGTTATGCGTGACCATTTCATTGATGTGTGGGGTGAGGTTTCTGCGTCCCAAGATTTGGCACGAAGGCTGGACACCTACGAAAACAACCGGGCTAGCGGATATAAGAAGGATTTCTCGCGGTTCGGCAATAAAGAGCAGGCAGGCGAACGGAAATGGCCGAAGGCGACGGAAAGCGCGCCGACCACTTCCAAAACGGCAGTGCCGAAGGTAGCTAGTAACGCGGAGTTCGAGAAGCCGCAAGAACGGACGTGTTACTTATGTAAAAAACCAGGTCACATAAAAAGATATTGTCCTCAACATAACAATAAACCTAGCGAGAAGATGTGTCACGTGGCCGACGCTAGTGCGCCAGAGTTATTGTCTCCACACACATTTCTTGCCAAAATTTGCGGCGAAACAGTCACCTGTCTCCGTGACACGGGGGCCACGATCGACGTCATCAACGCAAAGCACGTCACGCCGACACAATATACCGGCGAGTCCGTATGGGTTCAGCAGCCCCTGGACGAAGCGCCGAAAAACCTACCGGTAGCCAAGGTAGAGATTGTAGGGCCATTCGGTACTCTTGTTACAGAGGCCGCAGTCGCGAAGAATTGCGACTTGCCTTATTACATTTTTAGTAATCGTTCTGCTACGATTTTGAAAGAAATAAAGCAAGGTTTCTTAGAACCACAGCCTATCTGCGCTGTGCGGACTAGGGCGCAAGCAGTGGCTGAGCGCGTAAGGGCGGAAGGGCCCCAGACAATAGAGGCGGTAGAGCCTGCCGAGAGTACAGGAAACGACCGAGAGCAGGTAGCGTTCCAGGTAACCGCTTCGGAAGAAACCGAGGATGACTATAGAGTTCGTCAGGGCGAGGTCGACGCCCCGGGCAACTCAGAATCAAACTATCAGGAATCTGAATTAGATTTCGGTAGCATTGCTTTGGCTCGTTTGGACCCCACCGAATTTGCTACAGCTCAGAGACAAGACAAGGAGCTCGCGCCGTTGATTGAGCGTGCGGAAGGACCCGAGACGGATCGGCGCGATTATGTTATGAAAAACGGCCTATTGTTTCGTGTCCGGCATAGTAAGCGCGGAGAGCAGTTCACTATGTTAGTAATACCGCGGGTGTATCGTGGCACGATCTTAAAACTCTGTCATGAAGTTGCTCACGGCCATTTGGGGGTCACAAAAAGCAAAGATGCCATGGCCAAATATTTCTTCTGGCCGAATTGCTATAAGGATGTTGAAAACTATGTGCGTAGTTGCGACAGTTGCCAACGAGTAGGAAACGGCGGCGAAAAACTTCGCGCGCCTTTGAAAATTGTTCCTATAACGGGCGAGGCATTCGAGAAAGTGAATGTCGACGCGTGTGGCCCATTTCCAGAATCGGTCACCGGAAACAAGTTTATTTTAACGGCGATGTGTTTAGCCACGAAGTATCCCGAGGCTATTCCGATACGGGACCTAACTTCGGTCACTGTAATTGAGGCATTATTAGAATTATTCAGTAGAATAGGATTTCCACGCGAATTGCAAACCGACCAGGGCACTTGCTTCACGAGTGCTTTGACAGCGGAATTCGCCGAGCGGTTTGGCATTAAACTGGTGAGAAGTTCGCCGTATCATCCTCAATCAAACGCAGTCGAAAGAATGCATCGAACTATGAACCGGCTTATGAAGGTTCTGTGTTTGGAGGCAGGGACGGATTGGGAATGCCAGCTTCCCGCTATTATGTTCGCGTTGCGCACGAGTGTGCACGAATCATTAGGTTTCTCTCCTGCCGAATTGGTGTACGGGAAGAATCTCCGTACCCCCATGACACTTCTTTATGAAAGGCTTGCGGGAACTGCGGAAAGTGAAGAAAATTCTGTAGTTGAGCATGTATTCAAATTAATCAATCGTTTGAAACGCTCCCGTGACCTAGCTCACAATAGAATGGCTGAAGAACAGCAGAAACGTAAAGTGTGGTATGACCGGAAGGCGGTCTCACGTACTTTCGAGATAGGCGCGAAGGTGTTGGTTCTCGCACCTAACAGGACGCGGAAGCTCGCGGTTCAGTGGATAGGGCCGGGCGAGATTCGCGAGAAAATTTCGGAGCATAACTATGTGGTCCAGATGCCGGGGCGGAAGGAACCCCGCGTCTATCACATTAATATGCTTAAAAGATACCACCAGCGGACAGAGTACTTAAATGTGCTTAGTTCTACGACTGTGACAGACGCAGGTGACGAAGACGCGCTAGATCGCTATGCGCTTAAATTGGATTGTTGCGACTTTGACGCGGAAGAAATGCTGAGCGGGACTGAGG
Source organism: Teleogryllus occipitalis (assembly GCA_011170035.1). Lineage (NCBI taxonomy): Eukaryota > Metazoa > Arthropoda > Insecta > Orthoptera > Gryllidae > Teleogryllus > Teleogryllus occipitalis. The sequence goes on from BLKR01008577.1 coordinate 14,276, forward strand.
TCGAACCGGAGTTTCGCGACGCTCTGAAAACGGTCATTTGTAAGTACAGGTCTATATTTAGTGAGAAACCCGGATTGACAAATATCACTACTATGGATATCGAGTTAACTGATAACAGCAAAATGGTTCGAAGCGTACCCTACCGTACATCGCCGAGGCAGGCTAAGATATTACGGGAAGAAATAGATAGAATGCTTCGCGACAATATCATTGTGGAGGCGGAGAGTGATTATACGTCTCCCATGATATTGGTTGAAGCACCGGGCAAGAAACCACGGCCCTGTATCGATTATAGGCGCCTCAACGAAATTATTAAGACCGAATACTTTCTGTTACCCAATCTCGAAGAACGGATAGAACAGGTAGCTGCAGCTAAAATTATAAGTGTACTGGACCTTTGCAAATGTTTTTGGCAGATCGGTCTTACGGAAATGGCACAAAGGTATTCGGCGTTCGTGACCAGTTTCGGCACGTACCGGCCGCTTAGATTACCTTTCGGAATAAAGAACGGTCCCTATCAATGTTGTCGTATTATGGGCACCTTGTTGAATAAATGCCAAGAATTCGCGGTACCATACCTTGATGACATCGCGGTTTTCAGTAACACTTGGCAAGAACACATTCGACACCTAGAGACGGTCTTTCGAATATTAAAATCCGCCAAATTGACAGTGCAACCGCGCAAGTGTTTGTTCGCGCGGGCTAACGTAAAATATCTTGGATACGTAGTCGGTAACGGGAAATTGCGGCCGGCCGAAGCCAAGATACAAGCAATCCAGAACTTCCCAGACCAGAGTCAAAGAAACAAGTACGTTCTTTGCTCGGTTTGGTAGGATACTATCGACGTTTGATACCAGGGTTTGCGGAGAAGGCGGCGGCGCTGACCGATGTGCTGCGTGGGCGCGAACGCCAGGGTAAGATCGTCTGGACAGAGGCATGTGAAAGATCTTACAATGAGCTGCGACAAGCTCTCAGTGAAAAAACAGCGGTATATGCACCTGATTATAACAAGGAATTTCGAGTTCAGGCAGATGCTTCTCGCAGAGGTTTAGGCGTGGTTCTCTACCAAGTAAATGACGAGGGAGTAGAACAACCAGTCGTTTTTCTAAGCCGTAAATTAAATGATGCCGAAATGAATTATGGCACCACAGAACTAGAGTGTTTAGCGCTGATTTGGGGGTTGGATAAACTTAAAATTTATCTCGACGGGCAGGCCACAATTCAGGTCGAAACCGACCACAATCCGTTGGTCTGGTTGCGTAATACGGCCGGCAAAAACCCCAGATTATTACGCTGGTCTCTTTTAATCCAGCACCTCGATTTACGCATCAGGCACAAAAAGGGCTCAGAAAATGTTAATGCAGATGCACTTAGTCGCATGTTTGATGAAGTGAATTGATCCACCGGCGAGAATAGGGAACACGCACGTTCATGACATGTATAAATGTCGGTGAAATTCTATGTAAATAATTTTGTAAATTCAAGGGTAAAATTGTTTTGTTGTTTTTTGGATATTTTTATATGTAGATACATACATGTGTCAATAAATTCAGTTAAGAACGGCACATGATGTATATAACGAATTCCATAATTATGTAATATTTCAATGTAAAGTAAATGTTTGTATTTCAGTATCTTATGTAATTCAAGATGCGTCAAGAATTATTATGTAATATTTCAATGTAAAGTAAATGTTTGTATTTCAGGATCTTATGTAATTCAAGATGCGTCAAGAATTATTATGTAATATTTCAATGTAAAGTAAATGTTTGTATTTCAGGATAATATGTAATTCAAGATGCGTCAAGAATACTTATGTATATTTATGTATATAGGAGTAAGGTTTAAATCTACTGGCAACATAGCTTAGGTGAAAAGGGAGGGGGGACAGCCCAGAGATTTATTTCACACATTTCGATTAAATAGGGTTTGATATTTTGGTATAATTATGTTCATGTTCATATAAAAATTAGGATGTAGAGGTCTCACGACCAGGTAACTTAGCAGAATTTTTTTCCTGGGCATATTTTGCTGCGAAAAAAAATTCTCACCCTCCGGCATGGGAGGGTCTGTAGCGTCGCCTGGTCCGGCGCCGGTGCGTCGGGCCGCTTCGGGGAAACCCGCGTAAAGCCGGATGTGGGTGGAGGGTGGCGGCGCCACGCCGCGCCGGTTGGGAAAGCCCTCAGGAATCACGGCTGGAATTTCCTTCAAAGGGACGCGCGCGGATGCGAGTCTAAGAGGTGTCGGTTGTAGCTCTGGAAAGGCTGGCCAGCGAGCCGTGTGTCGCCCGCTGCTTGTAGGGTGGGGGCGAGCCGGCGGATATTTAAGGCCGCGCCGACAGGCGCCTCGCGGGATGCGCTGGGTGTCGAAAGACGAGAGGTATCTCCAGTGCAATCCTTGCACGTGATCTTCGGGTCGAAGATCGGTTTGGCAACAAGCCATGTAACTGGTGTAGTTACGGGACTCTATGTCCGACAGCTTCGCACTTCGCGTTGCTTTTTGCTGCTTCCGAAGCAGTGGTTCTGGGCGAGGCCTAGGGGACGGTCGCGGGGTTTCGCGGCTAAGAGAATTGAAAGGTTGCCAAGGGGCTAGATTTTTGTATCATATCATTGTACATTAATTGTAAAAAATCTGTAAATATATTGTATTTATTCAATCAGAACAGTCGTCTGTGTTTTTCACTCTAGTACGTCACAATATGACTAAAACCCCAGAATGCATTCTGTCGAAATTTACGTATTAAATATCTATTAATCACATGACTTGATCTTCGACAGAGCGTTCTTCACTTCGTAAAAAACAAAAAAACAAATGTCAAAATACTTTTGCTCACGTATGATGCTGCTTCCGCGAAGAATCCGGGTGTTTTGT
>BLKR01008578.1:0-17130 GCA_011170035.1 Teleogryllus occipitalis
AACTACGAACTAAATCCGTAAGGGAGCGTCTAGGTAGTGTATGCGACACCGAGAGTCGGGAGAAAGAAAGCTTTCTTTTCTGAAGTAACAGCTGGAGAGTGAGGACCTACCGATCACGAGAAGGCGGCACCTCGTACTGCTACGGACTTCAGGACTGCATCTACGATAGAAACTCTTCAAGACATTCGAGGAGGTAATTATCATATTACAATGCATTAAAACAATTCATCAGGAAAAGGATGAAAGTATAAGTGACGCATTTAAAATCTTTGTAAGAGGGAGGAGTGTGAATAGCATGAAACTAACGAGGCCATTCATTTCTTTTCTTTGCAGTTTTTTATTTTTATATTTATTCTTCTTATACAATAGACTCAGTTGTCGTATTGTAGATTCTTTTAAATATGGAATTAAAAGCTAGTAACATTCTATAAAAGAATACGAAAAGAGTATCAACGGAAAACGAGACGGAGGCCACATCGTGAGTTGAACAACGGTACTGGAAAGGAGCGACCGTGCGGTTCTGCAGAGGGGCGGCTTTGCTCCCGACCGAGCTGCAAGGACAAGGACATCGAGCGATTGGAAGAGTCGACGCCGCAGATTTCTCTACGCCGTGAGAAGACACAGTAAGGTCGTGCCAGCTTGAACAATTTGTAGATATTAGAAGGAATAATTTGTTTCGGAAAGAAAGTATTAGTACAGGTTCTTTATACCGATATTCTGTGAAAAATAGAATCAATCTTTTCTTTCAAGAAAAACTTAGCTAATTGTAAAGTTACAACTAGGAAATTTACGACTGGAATGATTAGGCAAAGTTTTAAGTATTCTTTGAAATTGATTTAAATGAGAGAAAGGAAACAGAGTAGTTAATTATTAAGAGTGTAAGTTGTTTTCTTTTTTTCAGCAAGACAAAATTCTTGTATATGTAAAGTGTTTTATGTTTATTTACTGTAACAGCAATTTAATTAGAATATACTTAAGTAAGTGGAAAGTGATTCGACTTGAGTTTCTGTGTAAGTGCATTCAATCCACAACGGCCCACATGACCCTGATCCCCGCTATTCTAATTGTATTTTTTTATTTTGCACCCACCTTGAAAACCCATTCTGAGCTAGCCGGCGGAGGGGTGGGTCGCAACTGGCGCCCAACGTGGGGCTCGATTATTGGATGCATTTACCAAAACTCGATTTGAGAAAAACTGAGACCAAAATTTGGTGGAACCAAAATTTCTAGTACAATTGAATCACAATTCACTAAGATTGCTGAACAGGTTACAGAGAACAAAAAAAAGGTGTTGTGTAAAAGTGTGTTTTTTCTGGAGTGTTTTTCAAAAAAAGGTATTATATGAAAGTGTTATCTGTTCGAGATAGTGTTTGGTATTTGTGTGTGTAATAATTTGTAAAAAGTGTATTGTGTCTGGGAAAGAGGATTGATTGATTCTAGGCAGTTAATACAGTCAAAATGGCAGATAAATATAACGCGGCTAGGAATTTAACTACCGTTGAAGGATCGTCTGGGGATTCAGATAGCGATAGGGAAGTGGGAGGACAAGCTCCAAGTACCATGATCGCGAAAGAAACGGTAGAAGTAGAACAAGGAACGTCAGGAGAAACTAGCATGACCTCGCCGACGGAATCACAGCAAACGCCAACACGAGATCTGGATGAGGAACAACGAAACCTCGACAGGGCAAATTTAATGATGCAACGATTAATAGGACAATTCATGCAGCAATTAGATACGAGGTTAGGAATGCAGAATGAAAAGACAGAGGAAAATATAAAGAAATTAGGGACTAACTTAGAAACTAAATTAGAGGAGAACAAGAATGCATTAGAAACTAAATTAGAGGAGAATAACTTGGCAATAAATGCTTTAGAAACTAAATTAGAGGAGAACAAGAATGCCTTAGAAACAAAATTAGAAGAAAATAATAGGAAGTTAGAAGAGAATTTAAAAATACAATTCACTGAATTAGCAGAACAGTGGAAGGTCGAATTTAAGAATGAGATTCAACAAGAATTAGGGCAGGAACACGAGAAGTTAGAAGAAAAATTCACGGAACTGGGTCATGAATTAGAAGAGAAGATTGATCAAGTTACGAAAGGATTTGAAAACAGGATCGAAATGCAATCAGATCTTATAACCACCGTGTCCGACAGGCAGACTGAGATAGAACAAGGTGTAGAGAAGTTTCAAAAATTAGTTACTGAACAAGTTAAGGTTCAAGCTAGTAAATTAGATAGTGGAATAAAAGCTCTTTCGGAACAAGATGTGGTTCTACAACACCAAATTACAGCATGTACGAATGACGTTGTAGAATTGAAAAATCAAATTGAAAATTTACCATCGAGTGGGGGAAGCGTTCCGCACACGTATTTTTCATTACCGTGTACTCCTAAATTTAGTGCAGCGGGAGATGAAAATCCATGCGTATTTATGAGGCAGGTGGATAATTTCTTTTCTTTAAATTATGTTCCGGACAATAAGAAAACTCACATAGTCTATCAGATGATGCAGGGTAATGCACGAATATGGGCAGATAGTTTAGAAGAATTACCAAAAACTATGACAGAATTTAAAGAAAAATTTTACTCAAGATACTGGAACAATGAAACTCAAATTAATTTCAAAGTTAATGTAATGTATGGTACGTGGAAGAAAGGTACGATGTCCATGCAAGAATATGCAGAGGAGAAGTTAGCTTGTTTCAAATTATGTACTCCGACGATCCCGGATGACGAAATTGTCTGTTTGTTAACACGTCATTTTCCGTCAGCTACACAAAATTTGCTTAAGAATCTCTTGCCAATGCCCACGGAAAAGTTAATAACGCAGCTGGGATTGTATGATGCGACTTTCGTGTACAATGAGAGGTTACAGAGAGCAAGGGCAAATGTTAGTGGGCCGGTAGAAAGCCAAGACAGCAGGCAACAGCAACATTATGTAAGCAAATCAGAGAAAAGAGGAACTTACAAATCGAAACAGCACGTAGAAGAACAGACCTATGCTAGACAAGATAGGACGCCGACTAAAGATAGGAATAGAAAAAATTCTATTGATAGAGGAGTTTTCCAAAACAGAAATACTGAACCCAGTACATCTCGCGGACATGAGTCGGAAAATTAGAAAGGTTTGTTTCGACATGCCATCCCGCCGCAAACCTAATAGAAGAATCTAGGGAAGAAGAGGTGGCGATATTATCGATCGAATTAATCTCATTTGATGATGAACCGTGGAACGAAGAAGAACAAATGCAAATCGGATCCAGGAGGCAGTGTCCGAGAATTAAAGTTAAATGTGAGGGTGTTGATACTTCGGTATTAGTGGATACAGGTTGTGCGACCTCCGTCATAGCGGAAAGTTTGTTGAATGAATTGAAAAACCAGGGAGTGGAGGTACCTACATTGCCGCTCGTAAAGTCTTTTCTGATAGGTGCGAATCGGAAAAAATCAAAGCCAATAACAAGACAAGTTTATTTGGATATAGAGATAGGCAAGAATAAGTATCAAGTTGTGTGCCTAGTAGCGCCGGAACTTTTATATCCGCTCATACTGGGAATCGATTTCATGAAACAATACGGGGTTGTTATCAACTTAGAAAAATACCATGACGTTAAAACCGAATAATCAACAGGATCTCGAATTTGATTCGTTCACATGGAATTATTGGGAGGCGAATTGTTTGGAGGAAGAAGATGTGAAGCTGAAAATTCGTTCGCATGTGCAAGGAAATTCTAATCTTAATGAAAATCAGAAGAAACAATTAATTGAAGTATTACTTAGGAATCAGAAGGTGTTTTGCAAAACAAGAATCCAGTAAAAGATTTTCAATTCGAAATAGAACTAACAGATAAAACGCCATTCACGGGTTACCAATATGTCATTCCAGAAAAACATAAGGAGGAGGTGGATAAGCTCATTGCTACAATGGTTAAAGATGATATTATCATGAAGTCCAAAACCTCTTATCTAAGTCCGATAGTGCTCGTAGAAAAGAGTAATGGGAAGATAAGGTTGTGTTTAGATGCAAGACGATTGAATCAAGTTACCCTACCGTACAGAGACAGACCGTTGCGTGTAGAGGATTTAACTAATCAATTATCCGGCAACAAGTGGTTGAGTTCAACCGACTTCACTGCATCTTACTGGCAAATAGCGATAGCACCTGAATGTAGACAATATACAGGATTTATTCACCGGGGAATTTCGTATGTTTTCAAAAGAATGCCATTTGGACTCAAGAACAGTGCATCTGCTCTTGTGCAATGTTTAGACAATATCATTGACAGAGAGATGTCTAGCGATGCTTTTATCTATATTGATGACGTGCTCGTGTATTCGAAGACATTTGAAGAACACATGAACAAGCTAGATATTTTGCTGAAACGTCTCATTGAAAATAATTTACAGTTGAATTTGGAAAAAAGTAATTTTTGCACTAAACAAGTTAAATTCCTGGGGTATGATTTGACAGTCAACGGAGTCAAGATGAACTTGGAGAAAATGCAAGAAATAGATAAGATTGCACCGCCTAAAAACACGAAACAACTCAAAAGTTTATTAGGTTGCGTGAACTATTACTCAAGGTTTATTCCGAATTTCGCCATGCACACTGCAATATTTCTTCAGTTGTTGCGAAAGCACACTAGATGGAAGTGGACTGAGCATCATGAAAGAGCTTTCAACAATTTAAAAGCAATGTTTCATGAATCATGTATGATAGCATATCCCGATTTCACTAAGCCATTCATATTGCAGACCGACAGTAGCAATCTTGGAATGGGTGCCATACTATTCCAAGAAATTAATAACCAAGAGAAGATAATAGCAATAGTGAGTCGTGTTTTGAAAGAATGTGAGACTCGTTACACGGCCACAGAGAAGGAAGCGAATGCTATTGTATGGTCAATACACCGATGAGAGAGTATCTTGTAGGAAGATCATTCATTATTAGAACGGATCATAAAGCCTTAGTTTTTCTAAAAAGATGTCATCCAAATAACGATCGACTACTGAGGTGGATAATATGGTTACAACAATTTTCTGTCAAGGTAGAATACTGCCCAGGCAGATGTAACTTGTTGCCCGATTTGCTTAGTAGGAATGTCAATGCCGAACACAATTCAATGCCTAACACTTTGTTCCCGGCTTCTCCAATTCAGTTAAATATAATGAGCATGCCAGGTTTAACTTGGGAAAACATCGCAAGATTTCAAGATGCCGATGCCATAATGGAAAAGATGAAAAGATTTTGCAGAGGAGAACTCGAACCTACGGATCCAGATGTACGACGGTGGACGGCTGACCCATTGAAATGAAAATTGGTAGATCAAGTTTTGCTCATAAGGGTGCAACAACAGCCATCGCTTTATCGAATCTGGATACCGCAAGTATCATCTGGTTAACAACCAGGATCATCTGGTTCGTGCATACCTCTTTAGCACATTTTGGGGCCGAAAAAGTAGACCAAGCAATTAAGGAAGTTTGTCATTGGAAAGGGAGAAAAAAACAAGTGGATAACGAGGTTGCCAAATGTGTACTGTGTCAGAAAACCAAGTACCCGAATCGACATTATTCGGGCGCAATGCATGCTATAATACCTTCAAAAGAAAATGAGCTAGTTGCCATAGACTTATATGGTCCTTTACCGAAGGCCAAATATGGATATAAACATATTTTTGTATGCATCGATGTGTTTTCTAAGTTGACCCAAGTATACCCTGTGAATAGAGCGAACACTAAAAATTGCCTGCACCAACTTAATAAGTTTTTTCAATTTGCTGGTCCATATGCCAAGGTGCTGACAGATCATGGTGCCCAATTCACTAGTGAATCCTGGTTACAGGCCATGCAACATATGAATGTCAAACATATATGTTCCAGCATTAGACACCCACAGTCAAACCCTTCAGAAAGAGTAATGAAGGAACTGTCGAGGCTATTTCGAGTCTACGTGTCGAGGCAACATAGCGAGTGGTCGCTACTAATTCCACATATAAATAAATGGTTAAACCAAATCCACCATGAGTCAATTGGAATGACCCCATATGAGGCCCATTTCAAACGAAAACCAGAGCATCCATTACAAACCCTTATGAAACCAGAAATAGAGCACCAAAATCTAGCCAATGAAGAAATACTTAGAAAGCTAAGAAAAGCGGCAGATAAAAGAAAATCACAAGCTACCGGAAAAACTTACGAATTCCAAGAAGGGCAGAAGGTATTATTAAGGGTTCCGAAAAGTTCTGATTTGATACATAAGCAGTATCATAAATTTTTTAGATTGTTTGAGGGACCGTACTCAATTGCTCACAAACAAAATCCCAATGTAGCAGTGTTAATAGATGAAAGCGGGAATACAATTGGAAAGTATAATTTCCATAGTTTACGACCTTTTAAAGAATAGAATAAATGTCAAGAGAAAGAATAAAAGAAGAAAGACGAAAGAAGAAGGAGAAGAAAGAAGAAGAAGAAGAAGGAAGAAACAAGATAGCTCGACATTCCAGAATCAAGACAGAAGAAAGGAAGAGCATCAAGTTTGGTTAAAAGATTTTTTCGGCATATGAAATCAAATCCCACAAAATCGTTTTTTTCGAAAGAAGGGGTTATGTGACCATCCGTTTTGCCGAGGTCTCGGAAAACGGAGCACATCAATATTCAAGAATAAGATAAGCTGTTTGAACGCGCGCCAACGCGCATGAATACAATCCGAAAATGGAAACTACGAACTATATCCGTAAGAGAGCGTCTCGGTAGAGTATGCGACACCGGTAGTCAGGAGAAAGAAAGCTTTCTTTTCTGAAGTAACAGCTGGAGAGTGAGGACCTACCGATCACGAGAAGGCGGCACCTCGTACTGCTACGGACTTCAGGACTGCATCTACGATAAAAACTCTTCAAGACATTCGAGGAGGTAATTATCATATTACAATGCATTAAAACAATTCATTAGGAAAAGGATGAAAGTATAAGTGACGCATTTAAAATCTTTGTAAGAGAGAGGAGTGTGAATAGCATGAAACTAACGAGGCCATTCATTTCTTTTCTTTGCAGTTTTTTTATTTTTATATTTATTCTTCTTATACAATAGACTCAGTTGTCGTATTGTAGATTCTTTTAAATATGGAATTAAAAGCTAGTTACATTCTATAAAAGAATACGAAAAGAGTATCAACGGAAAACGAGACGGAGGCCACATCGTGAGTTGAACAACAGTACTGGAAAGGGGCGACCGTGCGGTTCTGCAGAGGGGCGGCTTTGCTCCCGACCGAGCTGCAAGGACAAGGACATCGAGCGATTGGAAGAGTCGACGCCGCAGATTTCTCTACGCCGTGAGAAGACACAGTAAGGTCGTGCCAACTTGAACAATTTGTAGATATTAGAAGGAATAATTTGTTTCGGAAAGAAAGTATTAGTACAGGTTCTTTATACCGATATTCTGTGAAAATAGAATCAATCTTTTCTTTCAAGGAAAACTTAGCTAATTGTAAAGTTGCAACTAGGAAATTTACGACTGGAATGATTAGGCAAAGTTTTAAGTATTCTTTGAAATTGATTTAAATGAGAGAAAGGAAACAGTGTAGTTAATTATTAAGAGTGTAAGTTGTTTTCTTTTTTTCAACAAGACAAAATTCTTGTATATGTAAAGTGTTTTATGTTCATTTACTGTAACAGCAATTTAATTAGAATATACTTAAGTAAGTGGAAAGTGATTCGACTTGAGTTTCTGTGTAAGTGCATTCAATCCACAACGGCCCACATGACCCTGATCCCCGCTATTCTAATTGTATTTTTTTTATTTTGCGCCCACCTTGAAAACCCATTCTGAGCTAGCCGGCAGAGGGGTGGGTCGCAAAACTAATATTGCTCTATTTTTTTCTTTTTCAAAAATTACAAAAATTTAATTTTTTTGACTTGTCTGTCACGTTGGTAATATTTACCTAAGAGGCGATTTCTTCACACTATTAGATTTATGTGCTTTAAATAATGTCAAATAAAGTTTATCGAAAGCTCAACACTTTTCTGTAAAAATGAGCTCAAAATTCCGAATTCTCAGAAACGCTCAAACGTCATTTTCTCAAAAATGGATCCAAAGTTTTTCTTCAAATTTCTCCAATGGATAGTGCTAATTGTACTGTTTAATATGACGTAGAGTTAATTTTCGTGTAGTATTTTGTTTTTTCAAAAATTACGCAAATGTAAATTTTTGAAATATCTCTCACGCCGTTAATATGCACATTTCCATCGAGTTGTATAAATTATTACATTTGTGAGTGGAAGTGCTTGAAAGGACTTTAAATGAAGTTTTTCGAAAACTGAATAGATTCCTATGAAAAAGAGCTTCAAATTTCGCAATTACAGTAATGCTTAATCGCCATTTTCTTAAAAACGGCTTCAAAATTTTCAATGAAAATTTCTATTTTGGACGAGATTTTACTCTTTTAGTATTCTTAACGTAATATTTCGGCTCTACTATTAAGTAACAGAAAAGTTAAGAAAACGTCAAGAAAATGTACTTTCGGTGACGATAGATGGCAGCTGGCCAGAGAATGGAGGAAGACCTTAGAGCCAGTCCACGCCAAGGAAACTAGAAAAAATTACTACGAGAAAGTCTTTGCCATTCTGTAGCACCTCTAGTTTAAAAATGAAAAGCATGTTTTGCTTTTCATATAATATTTGGGTAGGCTCCACCTTGCAGCCTAATAGAAAGCTGCGGCACTGAGTGCAATCAATGCAAGTAGTGAAAAAAGAAATTCTATAATACCACGTTTATTAACTTTAGTTATTATATGCCCCGAAAAAGACAAAGATGATAACGTAACGAGTTCATTTTAGACTGGATAGAATACATAAGGCAACTTCTAAAGGGGGTGACGGAATAAGATATGCAATCTGCCCCCAGGAGATAAATATTTTTTATGTTGAATATCGTAATTGGTGTGTAAAAAAAACTCTTTTTTCGCCGAATTTAAATATAATTTAACCTCGGTTCTTCGTACGAATGAAAAAAAACGCGTTGTTTACCTTCTTATGTAAGTTTTTTAACCACATTACGCCTATGAATATTGACTTAAATTATCCTTGCCATTTTCTATAGATGATAAAGATGTTTCGAGAATTATGTCAGGCATTTATATCCGATTTTAACCCTTACAATCAACAAAAAAGAAGGGAAAATAGAAAAATAATACTTTTTTTCCTTCGTTTTTTAAGAATATTTCATGTTGTGACGCAGATTATAATAAGGGCTAAATACAAATTCTAAATTCCCTTTAAATTCTCTTCAGTGTCCCAAAATGTCAACCTTATATTTCTATAATTTGCACTAGACAGCTCAATATAAATAAAACAATAATTTAATAATTTCTAAGTAAATAAAAGGTGTTGTCCGGTATCAAATACATATTTAAGCTTAGATTTTTTCAATCGCATAGCGATCAGAAAAATACAGGAATACATGAAATATAAAAACCCAAATTATTCACAAATTGTTGTATAAAAACGTAGTCTCCAGATGCGTCTGGGCGGAAAAGGAAGTTCCGCGCTGTATTGAGTGTGCGGGCAGAGCGTCGGTCGGACGTAGGAGGGCAGGGGCGGGGGCGGGGCAGGATCGGGGCAGGGGCGGGGCAGGATCGGGGCAGGGGCGGGGCAGGGGCGGGGCAGGGGCGGGGCAGGGGCGGGGCGGGGGCGGGGCAGGGGCGGGGCAGGGGGCGCGGGCAGGGGCGGGGCGGGGGGGCGGGGGCAGGGGAGGCGGGGGCAGGGGGCGGGGCAGGGGGCGGTGCAGGGAGCGGGAGCAGGGCAGGGCAGGGGCAGGCAGGGGCGGGGGCAGGGGCAGGGGGCAGGGCAGGGGCGGGGCAGGGGCAGAAGGGCGGGGGCCAGGGGGCCGGGGCAGGGGGCAGGGGGCGGGCAGGGGCGGGGGCGGGGCAGGGGCGGGGCAGGGGCGAGGCAGGGGCGGGGGCGGGGCAGGGGCGGGGCAGGGGCGGGGCAGGGGCAGGGGCGGGGCAGGGGGCGCGGGCGGGCGAAGGCGACTGGAGCGAAAGGTGGACACATTGGGCTAATTTGAGCACAGGTGACAAGATTTCAGGGATTTGCTTGGTTCAGACAAGTCATATTCTGGTTTTGCAGGTTGTTATGTACACGAAGGTTCTAATTCTTTTCTGTGCCAGCACCTATTTTCAATTTATAGAACGCGGAAATTAACGTATTTTTAGAATGTGTGTTTGTTTAGATTTAAGTGATCAGCGAAGTGTGAGACTGTGAGGTACTGTTTGTTTATGTTCTCTGATTTATGTTCCATGCTTGTTTATTCTTTGATTCTCTGTGTGAATTGTCGGTTTGTCCTGTATATATGACATTGCAGTTGTTGCAAGTGAGAGCATAGACCCCGCATAAGGAGGTAGGTGGGATTGGGTCTGTAGTGTTCAATAGTGTTTTCTGTAATGTGTGAGTATTGTAGAAAGTAGTTTTGAATTTATTGAGTGTGATGGCTATTTCAAGAGAACGGGGTCCTTACATAAGGGATGGTGATGTCCGTGGCTGTAGTGTTATTGTTAATATGGTGTGAGAGTGGTGTGTTTGCCAATGCTGAGTGTGTTTTTTTTATTATTCATTCCTGAATAATACTGCAGTCGTATACATTCATCCTGGCTGTTTTTTATGGTGCTTATTTCTTTTTTTTGTTTTCTGGAGACACGAGGATTGCCATTAATTGATGTACCATAGCATGGAAGGCTACATGTTTGTGTGTGTGAGGGTGTTGTGAAGTGTTGTATATGATTGTCTGTGTGGGTCGGTTTTCTGAATATATTGAATTCATGATGGTCCTGGACTAGCATGATGGTGAGAAGTTTAAAGATTTGTGTTCGTTTTCTAATTCAGTGGTGAATTTTATGTTGGGGTGTAAGGAGTTGATGTATTGTGTAAAATTATGAAGTTGTCTGGTGGGGCCTACCCATAGTGCCAACACGTCGTCTGCGTATCAATTCCAGTAAAGGAGATTTTTTAGAAGTGGATGTCCAGGTTGAAATAACGTATTTTCCCAGGTGTCGATAAATATTTCAGCTAATAAAGGTGAGAGAGGGGAACCCATGTGTAATCCAGAATCTCGGAAGTAAAATTTGTCATTGAATTTGAAATAGTTGGTATCTTATGCCACAGGAAAATAAGTTAAACAGTTCAGTTTTGATGGGGTCGGCACATTGTGATCTGTTAATTAGGTCTTTAAGTTTAGCCTTGCAGTCAGATGTTAGCATACTGGTAAATAGGTTTGTCACATCAAAAGAAACCAGTTTGGCGTTAGTGGGGACTAGGAAATCTTTCATCTTGTTGATATCAGGGCTGTTGCGTATTGTGTGCTCAGGTGTGTAATTGACATGTTTGAAATCTTTGTTCAGTTTATACGCAATCCTAAGTGTGAGTGTTTTAGTGTATGATACTACCGGTCTAATGGGGATGGTAGATTTGTGGATTTATGGTAAACCGTATGATCGTGGAGGGAGTGGATTGCGGGGAAGAAATCAGTTGGAAATGTGGGGATGAGTGTCTAGGATTTTAGATTTAGCAAGTTGTTTTAAAGCTGTGTGGTGTTCGTTGGTGGAGTCTTTACCCGCTTTTACTTTCTCATATACGTACTTATATACGTAGCAATATATGTAGTATAGAGAAAGTTATGTATTGCTGCGGAAAATCGATTTCAAGATTTCGACGGAAATACACATTTTGGAGTCCTATGACACCGAAAAAGTCTTTTTTTTTTCTTTTCAAAACATCCCTCCGTCCATCCGTCCATCCGTCTGTCTGTCTCTCCGTCCGTCTGTCCGTCCATGTGTCTGGTGTATGTGAACACTTCTAGCTCCTAAACCGTGCGCACAGTATTTTCCAAATTGAAGAAACCTCTTTCCATCTGGCTCTAGTTGAAATTTTTAAAAACGTTCTGTAAAATCTGGGGGTACTTTACGAGAAGCCGCCCGAAAATTTTCAAAATTTTCTCAAAAATGGCTCCAAATTTTTTCTTTACATTTCTCACACTTATGAAGGTGGCATAGACCCGATTTTCGCGATTACTTTAAATTTTTCAAAACTGCAAAAGTTTGAATTTTTTTCGGCGTCTCTTTACAACTATAAAATTGAAGATAGAGGTTTTTCTTTCAAATAAAATTTGCTGGCCATAAATAGTTCTTCCATTAAGGGCATGGTGATTGTTTCGAAAATTTTGTCAATCAATATACATTTTAGTTTAATATAGCTTCAAAATAATATGATTACTAATAGGCACAACGTATCTTCAGTGTGGAAGTGAAACCATTTTTTACGTAAGTTCACAATTTTTTAAAAAAATGATTCGAGTTAAATCTAACAGTTAGTTTTACTGAAGTTTGGTATTACAGTGATCTAGCATTTGTGCAATTTTCCGATTTTTATCTGGTCCCTCAACAGAGATTTGCAGTTGAAAATTTGAAAAATTTGGAAAATGCTTCAGAGCTTGTAATTTTCAAGTGGTACGTAATTCGCAATTTACCAATGACATATTTCCAAAAATAACTATACTGTTATGTGTAAAAGCATAGAAAAAGTTAAGGCTGTAATTCTATTCCTTCTTTGAGAATTTACTCCCTGAAAATCCAATTTCGTTCATTCGCGTTCCATAGATTTGGTTGCAAATATTTACCAAAGAAAAACATAGAAGGTAGATAAATAATATTTCTATTTGTAGGCCAGAGTATGCTGAATCCAATGCCTTTTTTTCTAGAATGCTAGATCAATCTAGAGCTGAGTAATTTAGAAAAGAGTAAGTGTCTACAAACACGAAAAATGGCGCACGACGTAAAACAAATATGCCCGCCATTTGAAAACCAGTCACAATAAAAATAAATTAAAGATTTTTTGAACAGTCAAAACATAAGGGAATTTATACACAAAATATTTTTTTCGAGATGGTCGAGCGACCAATTTATAAAAATCTGGACCATTTAAAGTGGATTCACCCGAACACAGTTCACTTAAAAACCTAGAGATGCTACAAATTGCTGTGTATGTTGGCATTTGTGTCCACGAGGTTCGGTGAGGTGGGCACACAGTACCGGACAGTACAGTGGCGGCCCACTGTGGCCGCTGCAGGGTTGCGCCGAGGGGCGCGGCCAGAGAAGGAATGAGCAGTACGGGAAGACGCCACCAGGAGCAGAGCAAGCGGCGGCGCTTTTCCGTGGGCACCGGACCGCGTCGGCAAGGGGGTCACCGGAGGGGCATTTCCCCTCGATTCCCCGTCACGGAGGCGGGAAGTGAGACTCGCTCCGATGCCTCGGAGCGTTAATATAGGGCCTCGTCCGGGGCGGTAGACAGTGACATTTCGGAAGCAGTAATAGAGTGCCTAGTGACAGTAGTTCTGTAGTGAGTTCTGGTTGACGTGCGTGTGCTACGGTGTGTGATTCTTCTGGCGGACTGAAACTTGGCTTCGCATATGTACATCTTCTGGAACTTTGGTTGTATTTTGCATTGGATTTGGATTGTGGCTTGACAGTAATAAACTGATTCCAAAAGAACTGTGGTTGTTTTTCCTTGTACATAACACAAATGGCACAGACTTTCTCGTACCACATTTTGCTAATTTTTTTAGTGTGGACTGGCTTTAAGGTCTTGTTCCATTCTCTGGCCAGCTGCCATCTATAGCCGCCCAAAGTACATTTTTTGAAATAATGTCAACTTTTCGGTTTCCTAACAGTAGAACCGAAATATTACCTTAAGAAGATTAAAGAAGGTTAAATCTTCGTCCTAAATAGCAATTTTCATTGCAAAATTTAGAGCCGTTTTTATGAAAATGGCGTTTAAGCGTGACTGTAAATGCGAAATTTGAAGATCTTTCACAGGAATGTACTGAGTTTTCGAAAACCTTCATTGAAGCATGAACTCAAAAAGCGATAGTGTTTACTAATTGCTGAAAATGTGCATGTTAACGGCCTGAGGGATATTTAAAAAAACTACATTTGTGTAATTAAAAAAATAAAAGAATACAACAAAATGAACTTTGTGTCATTTTTAACAGTGCAGTTAGCACTATCCGTTGGGGGGGGGAGAAAACATTTGGAGCCATTATTGAGGAAATGGCATTGAGCGTTTTTCAAAATGCGGAAATTTGAGCCGATATTCACCAATAAATGTGGAGTTTTCGAGAAGTATTATACGACATTTTTTGAAGCACATGTACTCAGAAATATAATAATATAAACATATCGCCGCTAATGTACAGGGTTCGGCAGTATTTAAATACTTGTATTTTATGTACGTAATTTAAATACATTTTGTATATGAGTAACTATATTTTTGAGTTTTTTGGACATGTATTTTAGAGATTATTTACATACATAAAATAAGTGTTTTTAAAAAAAGAAAATACTTCAAATACAGATGAAGAAAACGATGATAATTTATTTTTGTTTGATTCTGTGAGTGAATAAACCTTATTGAAAAAAAAGTCCTTCAGCTGTTGAATTTCAATTATCATTTTTAAATTAAAAACCAAATCATTAAAATTGCTGGACAATTATCCGACGATAAAAAATGAGTTTATTCCTAATAAGTCCCTTCCTTGTTAGTCCCGACAATGCCTTTTCGCCTACTTCAAACGTTTACCTCAGAAATGGCTTTTGTGAAGGATTTATAATGCCTATAAATGCCTATTTTAGAGACAATTGTCTAACTAAGCGTTAAGAGCCTATAAGTGCCTATATTGGATTTTAGGCATTTTAAATATTTTTGTTCACTATATTTTGTTTTCTACAATCATTTTTTGAGAAATCGCTGATGGATATTTTTTTACCAAACAAGTAACAACCGCGTAAACTCTGCCAGGGCTCCTCCGATCGAGAAGCTCTGTGTCCTATGTGTTCTTGCCTGTAACGAACGCGTCGAGCAGGGTCGAGCACCGCTTAGAGACGTATGAGAATTTGACACCATGCAGGTTACCTTATCTACTTCGCCAAAGCCCGTCAGGGCGCTCCACAAAACAGGATATTGCTTTCGTCTTTCCGATCTTCGCAATGATTAGTAAGCTATCTGCTCCTTACCAAGAACACAACTGTCTTTAAAAATAGCGCTCCCGGCATCTTTCGCATTAAGAAGGTAGAATTACATAAGATAGGCATAGTTTTCTTCGATAACTTTGTCTTGATTTCGAAGTTTGGTGCATGTCAGATCAGTAAATTTGCTGTTCCTGTTAAGCATGCTTGCTACAATGCAAAAAGAAAAGGTTTCAAGAAGTGCGTTGTTAAAAGAGTGGATTTATGGAGAAGATTCACGACGGACTGGAAATGTATTTTTTTTGGCAGTGTTGTGAAAATGTGGTAATCTGTGCAAAAAACGTAATTCTTACAACATAAAAACAATGCAACTCATGCAAAAAATACCAAGAAACTGAGGAAATCTAATCTTCACCAAGTGCAGTCAAAAGATGAAGACAGGAAAGAATTTCAACACAGACTTGTGCCATTCCGCAAATATTCAAAACATGAAAATCCAACATTTAACCAACAAAATATAAAATTCCACACGAGTGAACTCTTAGGAAATATGACCTAACTCCGCAATATGTTTTGACAATCGAAGAAATTCGATTAGTTTTAGAGAATTGTGTTCATCATTTATGCAGAACGTATTACGTATACATTTTAATATTATTCAACCGTAATGCCCATTTCTCTATTTTTAAGCTTTTACTTCTTAAGTGCCTGCCTATTGTCAATTATAATGCCTATTTCCCTACCTATTTTTAAGATTTAAGTGCCTATTTATCTACCTATTTTTGACCTTTTTAGTGTCTACATTTCCGAGCTGTACTTATAACACTTATTACCTTCATTCGCGGCAATTGAACGGCCATTTTCCTTTGCGGGTTTTAAACATTCAATAATAGGGGTTTATTGTCTTTTGATTTGTTTGAAAAAATGGTCGCTTTAAAAGGAAATTCTGTCTATTTGATTTTTAAGTTATTGTTCAGAAATTGATGACTGTCCATTAGTAATTTATTGTAATTGACAATAACAATAAATTGTTACATTATAAAATAATAATAAAAATTTATTGTATTTTCTGTATCTTGAGTATTTGAAATATTTTAAATATGCATGTATTTAGCTATTCAAAACCTAATGTATTTTGAGTATGTATTTAATTCTTATAGCGTTTTCCATTCGCCGCACTAGTGCGCACTCAGGGCAGCTTTCGTGTTCCATTCGACCGCTAGGGTGCACCAGTGCAAAGAACTGCGTGTTACATTCGCACATTAACACGGACCCAGGGCGCACTCGGTGCGCCCTAAACTGCACCAACGATCGCGTCAGTGCAGTCCAGTGCACCGGGCCATTGTGAGGTTAGGTACGGAAGTTATCCATGCTGATTTAGATTCGTGGTGAAATTGTGAAGGCAATTGAGGATCTTCTGTCACGCAGGGATACTTTGAATGATGGAGTATATTATGTTTTGCAAGAAATGTCTGAAAATAATGTTTGTGATTTACAAGTTCGGAAAATCAGATTGTGTTTTCCGAAAATTTAACCTTGAATAACTTCATATTAACAAATCCAGTGCTATTTAGAAACTAAAGAGTTTTAGGTACGTCTCAATTTCGAAACGCTAATAAAGTGAAAATAAAAATAGTGACCCTTGGCCTTACAAAATCATTCAAATATATATGCCAAGAAATGTTTCTCGCACGTCCATACATATACCAGCGGAAATGTTCATGTTAATATTTTTATTGTTTTCAGTAATCAAACAAATCTACAGAAGCCTTTCGGTTCAAAATCTTGTGTACTATATCGATCACTGGCGAATCTCGAAATATGAAATTACGACTCATACGCATTTGAAGTTTTCGTAGTTTTTAAATAAAGAAATCACACGTTAATAATTTATGAATTCAGAAGTAAGAATTACCAAAAGACTTCATAAAAATTATAACGACGATCATAATTCAAAATTATTATTTTTCGAGTTCCATCAGTGTGACTGACCAAGAACAGCTGGGTATAATTTCACTGCGTAGCGCACAAGCACTGACTCAGTTCCGGAATCCGTTTCATTCGTAGCTGCCCTTCACGCGTGTGGGGCAGCACTGTTGCGGGGCGATGACGTTTCTGCCC
>BLKR01008579.1:0-17100 GCA_011170035.1 Teleogryllus occipitalis
CGGGCGGGCGAACAGACGGACGGGTGGGCGAACAGACGGACGGGCGGGCGGACGGGCGGGCGGGCGGGCGGACGGACGGGCGGGCGGATGTGGGAGAGCAGGAGAGCTGGAGGCCAGAGAGGGGGGAGGGCTGGAGGCGGCGGGAGAGCAGGAGGGCAGGAGGCGGGAGGGCTGGAGGCGGCGCCAAGCACGAACGGCGGCGCTGGCGGCGGATGAGAGGTGGGAAGCACCGAGGCAACGCCGGCGCCCTGGAAGTCTGCGGCAGCAGGTGCTAGACAAGGCACTGATGACGGGCACACTTTTAAGATCCTTTTAGTGAAAGAACGTTCTCATCGGTGCCTCTTCATGGGCAACGTACCAGCTTCCTCTGGTGTAATCTCGGATTCGATTCCCGGTTGGGGCAAATATAGAGTTGTACTTACACATACGCACATTCCACTCTAAATAGATATGTATTGTTATATAAATTACTACCCCACACTATCGTGTTTCCTGGCGCGTCAACTGCTTTGGTCACTAGTCCCGTTAGTGTAGTGCATGTTTTTTCTCGGGAGGTGGCGGTAATCTTCCCCCGCTGGATGGCGAGATCCGGCGCCGATCTACCGTCGGCCAGCGGAGTTTCCCCCTAACCAGGACTCTGCCACCAGCGGGGCACCGCCCAATCGGGACAAGCTCTAGGCTCCCGACCAGTCTCCCGGAATATGTGGTAGTGTAGTGCATGTTAGTGTAAGTGCGTGTGTAAGGGGAGAGGATAGGACAAGGAAGAGGAAGGAAAGATCGCGCGCGGTCCGTGGCCCATTGCTAGAATTCTCCTCCAGACAGCGACTGAATTCGACCTAGCTGAAAAGCTAGTGTCGAAAATCCTGCCGCCGTCAGGACTGGAACCTAGGACCTCCCTGTCAGAGGTGCTGCAGTGACATCACTTGATGTACTGAGCAACCGCTCCCGGTCCCACACTATTCGTTTTTGACCATTCAATTGTTACTTTTGAATTCCTACGAATTGTCATCCTTAATAATATGCAAACGAGATCGACTGGAGGTTCTGGTTCACGTTTAGCTCTTGTGGGAGCTCCCACTGGGCAGAGCGGGTGCACAAATCGAGCACCCGAAATATTAAGCTCTCTACAAAGTTAAATTTACTTCTCGATATTCTTTGGGATTTAACTTCACGAGTGTACGTCTCTCTGTTAATAATGCGCTTAGCAAATAAATATTATTCGTCCACAGAAACCGGCGCACGAGATGTATCAACCAGTTCTGAAGGGTCGTGATGAACGAGAATTTACAAACTGCAAAATGTTCGCACATATCCAGTTAGTAATACATTAATGAACGAAGTAGTAAGGACACGTGAGAAGGAATATCAGTTCGATGCGGAGAAATGGCACATCCAAGAAATAAGCAGTAACAAACCAAAGAAAATAAAAATCTAGTCGGATCAAGAAGCAGGAGGTACTTAATAATGTACCAAGACACAATGAAGAAGCAGCTTGAATGAACCCAATATCAAAAGCTGAAAGTAAAGCATTAAAATCGATTAAATTTTTTGAAAGATTATTATTTCAGACGAAACAAAAGATGAGATATAGGCAGAGATAAGATAAAGAATGGTAGTTAAATAATGAAGTGTATCATAATATTAAACAATCGGCGAGTATAGAAAAATTAGTACGGCATAAAGGCAATTAGATGGAATAAAATACTTAGTAAAGATGAAAAGACGAAAAGTGTGTTTGCATGTTTGAGTGAGTATGAGTGAGAGAGAATGAGAGAGTGTGAGAGAAAGTGTGAGAGAGGGTGAGAGTGTGAGAGACTGTCAAGAGAGAATGTCAGAGAGTGTCAGAGTGTGTAAGAGTGTGAGAGAGTGTGGTAGAGAGTGTGAGAGAGTGTGGTAGAGAGTGGTAGAGAGTGTGAGAGAGTGTGGTAGAGAGTGTGAGAGAGTGTGGTAGAGAGTGTGAGAGAGTGTGAGAGAGTGTGGTAGAGAGTGTGAGAGAGTGTGGTAGAGAGTGTGAGAGAGTGTGGTAGAGAGTGTGTGGTAGAGAGTGTGAGAGAGTGTGAGAGAGTGTGAGAGAGTGTGTGAGTGTCAGAGAGAGTGAAAGAGAGAGAGTGTGAGAGAGTGAAAGAAAGAGATAGAGTGAGAGAGAGTGTGAAAGAGAGATAGTGAGTGAATGAGAAAGAGAGAGGGAGAGAGAAGTGGCGGGTAACACAGGCACCTAGAAATAAAGCAACGCTAATGGCATTGAGAAAAAGGATTAGTCCCAGGTGAATAGGGATGCCGGGAGCGGTAGAGTGCATGGGGAGAACTTTTTGCCCTTCGCAGACAGCGACGAACAGGCAGGAGCCCTGTGGGAATATTCCCGGAAGAGCATGGACCGGGGGGCGGGCGCCGGGCGGAGGGGAGATCCGACGATATACTAGCAGGGAGTGTTGCACTTTTTAATTCCAAGTATTTCATTTCCGTACTTCCAACGGAACGTTTTGTCTGCACTTTTAATATCAGCGACGGTTCAATGTTGTAAAGAATTTATCAGTTAGAACTGATTTAAAGCGCGACACATTTGGTACAAAAACTGACTCACATTTAACATTGGCTCGGCTTGATATTGGCGAGCTACAGCATACTTTTTCGACATTCAATATTTCTTTCATCTATACGATCAGCAATGTACACAATTTGAATGATTAGGCATAAAGGGGAAATGAATAGGCTGCATATGTAAAAAAAAAAAAGCTAGAAGTCTACAATCTACTTTCAACGTACATGCCTGGAAACTAGAATTTGTCTTCACTGTTTGTATTAATAAACTATTAATTACTTAATTACTATTAAGTAAAGCGTAGCTTTGCATACGACAAAGTCAACTATGTTTCTGTGAATTCGTGCTAAAAAAGGGTCGCAAGTCATACTAATTTATCTTTGGCATACTCAATTCAAATTGTGACTCTGCTCCTATCATCGCTTCGTTCATTCATCTGCCAAAGACTCACTTTCCGAACTACTTTGGAAAATAACTATTTCCATACCGATTTCAACAATTTCTTGCATTTTTGGTATCCGTAACTCGATATTATCGATGAACTGACAGCAATTTCGTTGGTACATTGAAGAATAGCAGTTAATGATGGTAGAATTTATCACATTAAATTTTAAAAAGTCGCATTTTGGAAACAACGCTATACTATTTTATAGCATCATTAAAATTAAGATTTAGCATTTTACGGCATTTGTTGAGAAAATTATTATTAAGGAGTGACTCGAGATAACAAAATTATTTTGATGGTTTTTAGATTTTCCCAATAAAATTTGGAAGTAAACTAATTTAATATTTCGCCATTTGTAACGAAGGCCACTGTCAAATTAAATGTTTTCCAACATCTATGTGCCGCTGTCCATGTCGAATCCCTACATAGCGAACACGAAGGAAACCATAAAATGAAATTAAACGATTACATCGTAGATTCACGACCATTTCGTACTTCGTACGTGATTTCGCATTTTGCGATCAATTTTACATTTTATCACAGATTGAAAACCTTCAGAAATACACTGCACCGACCATCAAATGTTTACTAACATGAAATTTATCAAACAATTACTTTTTTTCCGCGTTTGGTAACATTTCGCATTTTTAGCACTTGCTAAAATCCACCATCTCTATAGAGCAACCGTAATGGACGGAGCCAGTAACCCACGCCACTCCGTCTCACAGCACTCGCCGCCGTCACGAACTATAGAACGATTTTCCTAAGGATGAGCCAAAGTGACAGTTCGCGAAAAAAAGTGAACATCCCATGTATTTCAGAGAAGTATCCCTCCGCCGCGACAGCTGTTCAGTCACCCCCCTTCGTAAAATGCTAATGGCTCCTGAAAAACATCCCTATGAAGAAGTCTTAAGAGTTTTGCTGATATGCACGTACGTGAGTTCGGGAAATATTTAAATTTAATTATGTATTAGGAAAATCTCTTAACATGCTCTCACAATCAGTAAAGAAGACTGCCACGAATGTAAATAGAAAGCTCTCATTCACAGCTCGCCACATAACAGCACAAAGGCCGGAACCATGTGCATCGGTACACATTTCGCATTCAAGTCTCGGTTTTAAAATAAACATAATATTTATCACACAAAAAGTAAATTCAATGTAATGTTTATAGAAAAAAAGAATTTTTATAGAAGAGCACATAACAATGCACTTCCTAATTTCAATTATTTCTCGCGGCGCACTATATTTTTATCGGATGAAGACATCACAAAAGGAATAGTCGAAGCCATTTACAAGTTAGCCAACTGCAAACGAACGAATGCGGAAAGGGATTCTAATGGGCTCAAGGGCACGACAACCACAGAACCTTCAGTTCTGTTGCCAGCACTAGCTGTCACTTTGACTCATCCTTAGGAAAATTGCTCTATAATTGGAGGCATTATTAGCCGCCAGCCCGCCAAGGCTTCCGGGAATTCTGCGCATAATTATCTTCCCTTCGAAGAATGCGATAAGCATATGACAATCGAAGAACCGGATACCTCATTTCACTTGTCGCTGCATTACAATGGCATACTCGCTCCAATGAAACATTCTAATATTTATTCTTAAATTCTGTTTACATAGCTAACGTATGGCCTAGCTTATAAACTAGATACTTACAAACTAATCTAAATCTACTTTGTCTTACATCCTGACTTAATTTAACAACGGTAACACTATGACCACTCGACATTATCTTCATTGAATGATTCATTGCTGTTTCTGGGCGTGTCGACTGGTAAGGTCATTAGTCCCGTAAGTGTAGTATCTCAAAAATGGCGGTGATCATCCCCTTCTCGATGGCGAGATCCGGTGCCGACTTAATTGTCAGCTTACGGGTTTCTCCCAACAGTGGGACACCGCCCCTTACGGGACAAGGTCTAAGCTCTCGACCGGTCTCCCGACATGTGTGTAGTGCATGTAACTGCAAGCATGAGCTCGATGAGAGAGAATGGTCTGTGGATGACTCGTGCAGTCGCGGTTTAAATGAAGCATGTATAGTATAAATAGTGTTTAAATGATTTCATGGATTGTGTTTATAAGTGTATTTGTATACTTTGACCAGTGTAAATAATGTACAGTGTTAAAGTTGCAACTGCTGTTGAAATGATGTCGTCGATGCATATATAGTGTAAATAATTTTTATATGAGTTCATGTGTAATGTTAAAAGTGTATGTTTTTGTAAGTGTTATATGTGTATGTATTGCTTACCGTAAATAATGTAAATAATGTTCGTTGTTAGATTATGTCAGGATGTAAGACAAAGTAGATTTAGATTAGTTTGTAAGTATCTAGTTTGTAAGCTAGGCCATAAGTTAGCTATGTAAATAGAATTTAAGAATAAATATTACATATAGGGAAGAGGATAGGACAATGAATAGGACGGAAAGATCGAGCGCGGTCCGCGGCCCGTTTGTTAAGGCACTGTTCCAGCTTTTGCTTGGTGTCGATTGGAGAAACCACTGAAAAAAACCAATGCGAGCAGCCGAACACTAGAATTCTAGAGAGAAGCGACTCTTTTCTTTGTAAGTATATTCGACTCTTTTCTTTGTATCGAAAGTGCGTTTCCTAAGACGCATCACTATGATCTATTTTCAGGTGCTCATAATGTGGAAAGAGTCCTAAAAGCTTTCTCTGTCAATTTTTCTATTTCATCTCTCTTGTTAAAAATTACTATAGTGATTTCCGCATAAATTAAGTATTTATTCTCTATGCTGTGCCCAGCATTACTATACTCTGTTCAGTACATCCACTGAAGGTAAAGTTGGTTCAAAAATTCCTGTCACACATTGATTGAAGTCAATGAATGACAGGAATTTTTTGTGATTTATTTGTGTCATATACTTTATTTGAGGAATGTATTAACCGAGGGGGATACAATCGGATGATATACACTTTTTTTGATTCGTTTCTCGAGAAGAATTATTTTGTGCCAAAGAAACTAGAAAAAGTCCTAAATTAGTTTTGTGCCAAAGACTTCAACGAAATCCTCTAGAATCAAGACTATTACGTTGAAAATCTGATATTAAGTTAAGAATACCAGAAATTATTAATTCATCTTTTGAGTATCACACTTTCTGAATGCGATGATCCATTGTCATTACGGTTAGTCATATATTGTCTCGTTTCCACGTGGCTGATTCGATCCGGATTGAGGTCAAAACAAGATCCTGACGCAAACAACGATCTCAACGGGACATCGAAAGGTCTCTCAATACGAAAGAACGCACGTACAAACGAGCGGCCGTCGAGGGAACAAACAACCGAACGTCAGGGCGTTCGAAGTGAGGAAGAAACGGGACTTCGGAACACCTCTTGCAGCCATTCGCCGTGAAGGACGAGACGTGGAGCATTTGGGCACGGAGCTATTCCCTACCTCCGCTCCCACCGCCGGTCCCCGCCCCCGCCCCAGCGCCAGGTCCTCGCCCAGCCCCCGGCCCTCGCCCCGCCCACCGCGCCCGGAACTCACCCCCGCGCCCCGCCCCCGGCCCTCGTCCCCGCGCCTGGCTCACGCCCCCGCCCCCGGCTCTCACCACGCCCCTGCGCCGCGCCCCCCGCGCCCCTGAGTCCCGCCCCCGCCCCCGCACCCACCCCCGCCCAACGCGCCCGTGCCCCACCCCGTGCCCCACCTCGTGCCCCGCCCGGTGCCCGCTCCTCGCCCCTCCCCCGCACCCCGCCCACGCACCCTCCAGCGCCCCGCCCCCAGCCCTCGCCCCACCCACCGCGCCCGGCCCTCGCTACTGCGCCCGGCTCATGTCCCCGCCCCCGGCTCTCACCCCGCCCCCGCGATCCCCCACGCGCCCCGGCCCTCGCCCTCCGAGACCGGCCCCCATACCCACTCCGCCCAACGCGCGCCTGGCCCCCTCGCCCCCGCGCTCCGCCCCCGCTCCCACCCCCGCCCATCGCGCACGGCCCTCGCCACCGCCCCGCGTCCCACCCCGCGCGAGCTGCAATTTATACCTGGCCATCCCTCAGGCTGTCCCCGGGGCGGCGATAGCGCCCGCGCGGGCCGCCGCCCGGTGATGGACTCCGTATCACCGCCCCCGCCCCCGCTCCGCCCCGCCGCGGTTATTCATTGGCGCAGGTCACGCACCCCGGGCCGCCCGCCGCCGCGCCGACTTTGTTTCGGAGGCCGCGCCACGGCCGGGAATTAAAAGCCACGACTGCTTGTGCTCCAAGGATAGTGTAATACGCGGCATGCCTCAGAATAAAAGTTCCACACTGGAAGGGCTTATTGATTGATTTGATTTTGTCGTGTTTCCGGGCGCGTCAACTGCTTTGGTCATTAGACCCGTTAGTGTAGTGCATGTTTTTCTTCGGGAGATGGCGGTGATCTTCCCCCGCTGGATGGCGAGATACGGCGCCGACCTACCGTTGGCTACTGGGGTTTACCCCTAACCAGGACTCTCCCACCAGCGGGGCACCGCCCCAGTCGGGACAAGCTCTAAGTTCCCGACCGGCCTCCCGGAATATGTGGTAGTGTTGTCCATGTTAGTGTAAGTGTACATGTGTAAGGGGAGAGGATAGGGCAAGGAAGCGGAAGGAAAGATCGCGCGCGGTCCGTGGCCCGTTTGATAGGGTACTGCTCCGACATTCGCCTGGTGTTGATCGAAGAAACCACGGAAAACTACCGATCAGAACAGCCGGCCGCTAGAATTCTCTTCTAGACAGCGACTGAATGCGACCTAGCTGAAAAGCTAGTGTCGAAAATCAGGACTCGAGCCTAGGACCTCCCGGCCAGAGGCGCTGCAGTGACAGTTGATGCACAGGAAGGGCTTAGTGCATGAGGTGTTATTACCCGCACAAATTTTCTTGAGCCCTCGCTTCCCCAGTTGCAAGAGTACTGGGGAGTTAGGTTATTTTGACAAAAATAATTTTATATCAAATTTGTAGTACGTTTTTCAATGCAAAATAGTTTCTATTACATGGAAGCAAACATTTCTGGTTATCAGATGTTGTCTACAACGCTCCTTGGTATCACTTATTCTTAATACAACTAAAGTTGGCAAAGGAATGGGGGTAGGTATTCTGGGGCTCAAGAAAACGTGCGCGTATAATACTCAATTTTTTGTTTTGTCGTCAAAACGACTTTTCTATGCGTTTCCTGTTTGCTGCTTTGCTACTTTTCATGAAAATTACAATATTTGTCATATAAAAAAGAAAATTTCCAGTAATCTAAAAAAGGTCCATGCAAGTTTACTAAATATCAAATATCTCCTTTTCCTAGGCCATTTTCTGAGTGAACACCTTCTTACACTAAGCACTTCAATTGTAGGGCGTGTACATGGGTCGAAAATGACCCCCTTTTGCTAGTAAACATACGGTAGGAAATCTATACTAACAAAAGTGAATTCAACCACATTTAACAAACATCGATACCACAACAAGTAATATATGAATAGATAAGAACCAGTAAACATTTCATCAGCATTGTCGCTGTATCCTTGCAAGGATTAGTAAAGATTAAAACACAAATGCGGATTTAATTTAGATAATACATAGGTCATTATTTTTCGATCATTATTTTTCGCCCGTCGCTAAGAGCAGTTCGGTTCCTAATATTCCGCCAGAGGCCAGTAGCTGTGCGGCAGAACTGGTCCTTAATAGTTTGCATCCTAATTCATTCCGCCAGAGGTCGTACTTAAACGTTCGCTAGATACCAGTGGCAGAATGTAAGATAATTGTTTTTAATCTAATAGCAATGCACTCTAAATTTTTAAAAAAAATACGAAAAATTTCACACGGTAAATGCCACATGTGTAACTTTATTATATCAAATTTGCCACCTCGTACAAAACGTGAACATTTTCGACCCGTCTACATGTACTGCAATTGTAGGGAACTAGAACGGGTTGTAACAATCTAGACGCTGTATTGAAGGAACAAGAGGAGTACATTATGTACCTGAAGGTATAAAAATGGATCACACAATTATTCATGAAAAGGTTAGATAAATTAGTGAATTCAAAATTAGATTTGTTAGTTAATGTACCAGGTTTACAACAAGGCTTAATAGTAATTACAATATTTCTAACAGAAGTTGCGGCGACACGATGCCTATAACTGTGTGTGCTTATGAGCGCCTTCCCAAGAAATTCTCACGATGATGTACACACATTTGTACACATATGTAACACGTTTGTGTGTTCGTGAATAAGAAAGCACGAATCGTAATCAAAATTAACAAAAAATGTACAGTTCTTGATAGAATAAAAACTGGATACGATATTGAGATTTCACTATGAAAAATGAATCCCTAAAATTTAATACGAGAAATTAGTAGAAAGCATCTTTCATGAACGAGCAAAAAAATGTGGGCGGTACGCACACCCAAAATAAGTGTGCGAAAAGAACGAAAGCATGAATGAGACGGTCATTTATTTATTTATTTATTTATTTACGTCAAAAAAACAGTTAAAAACTGCGTATGACGGGCTATGGGGAAAAGTGAATTGTGTGCACATTTTCAAAATTCTGTGATCCCTACACTAAATCATATACTACTTAAGTTTTGAATTTTGAAAGGGTCATTCAGAGCAGAGTATACACATACGCAGACTAACGTAAATCAGAAGAAGTGGAAGGAGAAAGAAGTCGAAGAAAAAGAAAAACGAGAGCAAGAGCAGGAAGAGCAGGGCGCCTCTCCAACTAATGAATCCCAGCCCCTCTAGGGAAGGGTTCTCCTCCATTAAGATATTTGGGCGTCGTTTTATCATCGCCGCTCAGCTCAGGAGGGAAGGAGGGAGGTGGGGGCAGGAGCAGGGCCTGGAGGGGGAGAGTGAAAGTGCGAACGAATGGTGGGGGGAGTGGGGGAGGGGAGGGGGCGTAAGGTAATTGAGACGCAGAGCAAGCCCCCACGAGGCCAGGCCGAGGTGGGCGAGACGCTCGGATCCGGCACGTGGCTACGCACGAGGGCGCTAGCGTGAGAACACGCTGATGCGATTCCTCGCCGGATCTCCACCGGCACTAACCAAGTGCGTAGGTTCACTGAACAACGCGGCTGAGGGGGCCTCAGATGCTTAAAAAATTGTCGTCAAATTGTCTCAATCTTCTGGGGGAGGGTTGGATTCATCCGCGCAGACCGGCGTTTCGTTGGACACTTCTCGGATCAACCGCCTGGAACTTGTAATCGCCGGTAATCGCTTGTAATCCGGCCACAGAAACGATTACGGAAACATTATGAAATGCAATTCTTAATTCATTGTTTTTCTTGCACCTGACAAACTGAGCAAAACGAATATTCATTATTTATTTATTCATTTTTCCATTTATTTATTAATTTATTTTTTAAATTTCTTTTTTAATTTATTTATTTCTTCATTCATTTTTCATTTATTTATTCATTTACTTATTTATTTATTTATTGCTCGGCAATCGGCCGTCTTGGAGCACGCATACATGCACTTGCACGGGCTCAGTATCAATTATCACATTTCAAGTCTTGCATGAAATCAATCAGAGGGAAGAGCATTAGGCTGAATCCGATTTTTATACGCCAGTGTTGTTAGTCCTGGGGGGATGGCAGATGGAATGATGATGATAATGAAGGATGAACAGACGACACATACATACAGACCTACACAAACACACCCATGCCCGAGGTCGGAATCGAACCCGCTATCCTTCCGTTGGAAATCGTCACGGCACTACTGCCTTAGCGATCTCGGTTATCCGGACTAGCATTTATTTTTATTTATTTGTTTATTTTATATCTACATTATTTACGTATTCTTTATACCATGCAGGAGATGCAGTATGATGCGATGACGACAAGAGGTAAGACTTAGGGAAAACACGAGACTTTCCGTCCATCCGTACTATCCACCTAGTTGCTTTAGGAGTGTTATAGACAAAAATAGGCTTTCATGATCATTGCCCTCCAGCCATCAGTTGGACCTTCCTGAGAAGACAATCCGCAACCCGACCCGACCCGACCCGACCCGACCCGACCCGACCCGACCCGACCCGACCCGACCCGACCCGACCCGACCCGACCCGACTCAAGGACATTTCCAAACTTGCAGGCACCTCCAACAATGCGGAAGCTTCGAAAACTGGATCAAAACATTTCCCTTATATCCTTCATAAACATTATATTAATAAGTTATTGTCCAATTTAATATTAGCTTAATATTCAACTTGTCTATTTATTAATATAATTTCCCAAGGATTAGAATTGTTGGTATGTAATCGTAAATTATTCATTTGTTTGCCTCACTTCCATCGGAGTAATATTACACACATGTTTTCAGAACGTTCAGTCAATATCGTTTCAAATGCACTGTCAGGAAAGTTTTGTAGTTATTAAAATAATTATTATATTACACCTGGTTCCACCATTTACGTGCAAAAACATAGTATTTTTACTGAGTTTTGTAGTTATTACAGTAAGTATTATTAGTTAAAAAATATTTTCAAATATATTTTGTTCAAATACCTGGAATTTAACTCAAAATATTTATTTCCGAATCATATTATGTGAATACTGACAAAAAAGCAAGTTCTCAACATCTTGTTTATATTTAAACAGCGCTAAATATTAATTGCATATATTTTTTCGGAGCTGAAGATCACTTCTTATTCGATTTGACTATTCAAACTAAAAAAAAAAAAAGAATGGAATTTTAATAAAAGCAACACGATTATCCAACTTCAATTAAATAGAGGAATCTTTTTTAGCAAGAACGGAACACAGATAAATTAATACAAATTATTGTATTATCACATTTCCTCACACAGAGTAAATTATACATACAATGAATACATGTGAACC
The DNA here is from genome assembly GCA_011170035.1 of Teleogryllus occipitalis. Classification (NCBI taxonomy): domain Eukaryota; kingdom Metazoa; phylum Arthropoda; class Insecta; order Orthoptera; family Gryllidae; genus Teleogryllus; species Teleogryllus occipitalis. Next base: position 11,801 of record BLKR01008579.1, read on the forward strand.
TCTGTGCATTATTTCTCATGTGTTTGTGTACATTTTCTAAAAGCAAACACCGCTCTTGCTAAATAACTTTCCAGCAGTAGTTAGTAATTACATGACATCAAAATATTTATCCAACAACATGGTAGCATTGACCACTTAAAGAGGAAATCAACTTGCTCAAACTGAGTTATTAAATTCAGGAAATATTGATTTGCTTTCTGAATTGGGAGCAAAATGGATCTCAAAACGCAAACAAGGCATTACCAACCGAAAAAAGGTTTTACGAAGAATATAAGTAAAACATGCACGAATTGTCTTTTCAGTCCTTTAAATTAGGCGCGGTGAATTCAAAACAAAGAGAATCTCTTCACTAATTAAAATAGAGTTGTGCTTTTCTTCTACAAGATTATTTGAAGTTTTCGACTCCGGATATATTTTTTAGATTTTTGTCTCATTCACATCGTAATTCCTATTACTATAATTTTTATCACTACCATTAAAGATAAAACAGGCTATCCCTTTCTTAAAAGCAACAACGCAAAACGAAGAGTGAAAAGTGAAACACTTTTCGACCACCCACATCGTTTTGAGGCTCAAGCAATTGTCCAGCAGCATTCACTTTTTCTCATTTTCATGTTTTACTTCGCGCAGCTCATAAAAGCAGCAAGTCGTTTTGCACATTCGCTTTCGACACAGAGCCAGCGAACGTGCAAGCACGCATTCACACGCACTTTCCCTCGCACACATGCACAGCTGCATACACATGCACTCGAATTGATTCACTGATTGATTAGTGACTACAGGCTCGTCAACTGCTAAGGTCATTAGTCCCGTTAGTGTAGTGCACGTTTCATCACGTGAGGTAGCGGCAGTCATCCTCTACAAGATGGCGAGAATCGGCATCGACCTCTACGACGGCATGCAGGTTTTCCCCAACAATGTATCTCCCACCAGCAAGGCACTGCCCCAGCCGCAACAAGCTGTAAGCTCCTGACTATTCTCCCGGCATGTGTGGTAGTGTGGTGCTTGTAACTGTGTAAGGTATGAGGAAAAGACGAGGAAGAGGAAGGAAAGATCTTGCGCAGTACGTGGCCCGTTTGTTAGGGAACTACTCCGGCATTCGCCTGGAGTAATCGGAGAAACCACGGAAACCGAAAATATAACTGAACTTATTTATCATATATAAATACAAATTATAACTGAACTAAAATAATCATAGATTTTCCTGTATTATGTGTCTATATGTTCATGAAAGTACGTGACAAGATCACGACACGAGTCCGCCTTGAGCTGATTTTCGTGGTGAAAATTCCGCAATGCGTTCAAACCGTTGCTACGGTCTCTCGTTGGCAGATACCACCCTGTGCATGTGCCCTCCGCAAAGCCTTTCTCCTAGAGGCCTATTTTTAGAGCACTGTGTAACAGTGCGTTAGCGCCCAGCCCAGGCGTTCTCGCGATGGCAGGCGCCTTGGCATCTGCGACGACGGCGGCGCAGCTGTGTCCGGCCGGACGCGAAGGCCTGCTCTCCGAGGAGGTGGTGGCGGCGGTGGCGGTGGCGGTGGCGGTGGCGGTGACGGTGACGGTGACGGTGACGGTGACGGTGACGGTGACGGTGACGGTGACGGTGACGGTGACGGTGACGGTGACGGTGACGGTGACGGTGACGGTGACGGTGACGGTGGCGGTGACGGTGGCGGCAATGGTGGTGGTGGGTGGCGGGGGCGCGTGGTGGTGATGGTGGTGGCGGCAGTGGTGGCGGTGGCGGTGGCGGTGGTGGTGGTGGGCGGCAGCGTGTGGCGGCGGTGGTGGCGGTGGTGGCAGTAGTGGTGGTGGCAGTAGTGGTGGTGGCGTGGTGGTGGTGGTGGTGGTGGTGGTGGTGGTGGTGGTGGCGGTGGTGGTGGCGGTGGTGGTGGTGGTGGCGGTGGTGGTGGTGGTGGTGGTGGTGGTGGTGATGGTGGTGTTGGCGGCGGTGGCGGTGGTGACGGTGATGGTGACGGTGACGGTGGCGGACGTGCCGAAATAGCGTCTGAGGCGCGTGCGATGACGGCGAGATTGCGCCGAGCAGGACGCGAGCGCTGCGTCGTGGGCGGTAGAGGCGGGGCAGGGGTGGGGGGATGGCGTTTACGATGCCATGACTCGCTGAGAGCAGGAGCGAGTGAACGCGGAAGCACGTTCCGTAATGGTACACAGCACATACAGGAACAGAGGATAAAGCGATGGCAGGTGCAGTAGAAATTCGTATGAAAAAGGCAATGAAGGGACGAAACGACAATATTATAGAGTAGAAAATAATTGTCCTCAAAATCAATTAAGAACGGGAATGTAGGTGGGAATGAGAGCGCCAAGGCCGACATGAAGACCATAGACACGGACGTCAAGATAGAGGAGAGTAGGAAAGTGAATCTGAAGAAATGATGTTAATTAGACAGTAAACAGCAAAAATGAAGACGAACTTTAAAAGTATTTTTTCACGCTGCTCGACAATATCTTAAAGGACGTAATAAGTAAGAGGGAACAGAAATAAAATCATATGGAAAGCTCAAATAAATAATAATAATAATAATAATAATAATAATAATAATAATAATAATAATAATAATAATAATAATAAGTTAAGGCCGTAATTATAAGGGAAAGTAAATTATATTCGTGTGCACTTAACTGAGCATGCAGCATTCTCGTTCTATACGCACAACACACTTTATATCGAATTCTTGCTTATTATTTTCTTCACTGATGCAATGGGCTTGGAATAAAATTTCTTCTCATAATTGAAAATAAATCTTGAAGTAAATTTTATAAATAATTCTAAAAACTGTGTGCCACCCAGCACTGATTCTTTGTTTATTCAGTACGAAGACTGCTTACGATGTATCATCGTACCAATAACACAATACAATATTATAATATAAATTCTAAGAGACAAACAAACCGATATTCAGTATTTTATGTATGGTGGTCTAATGAGATATAAATGAACAGAAATATCTGGAGAGCCTGGAATCTTACGCCCTACATTCCTGTTGAAGATTGAACTTCTCTACCCGCAATGATCTCGCATCAAGCTCTTGTTTTGTTTTTTTACATGCGTGCATGTACGTGCATGAGATCTGTACAACTCCCAACACATCGTTTCCACGAGAAACAGCGGCAGAGAGGCCAAACGAGCTCGAGTGAAGGGTGAAGAATCGCAGTGTTGGGGATGGGGCAGAGATAGGGCGCAGCGGAGAAAAGTGGGCGTGGCTCCAAGCGACCGAATCAGAGCCATCTAAATCTAGGAGCGCCCGAAAACAGAACACCACCTAAACGCGAAATTAATGGCTACTTTTAGGCTATTGAAGTGCCGTACTCTTGATTTTTGGTTCTTTGGGATTTCTCAAAATCGTAGGTGGTGCTAGCTTTAGTCTAAAAGTATCAGAACCCGCATAGAAAATACATGTTCTCATTGTTGGAAATCAACAGTAATGAATTTAAAAATTAAAGACTCGACTAAAATAAAAATGACCAGACCCTAATTAGTAAAATTAAGGGTGGCACAAATTGAAATAGTTATTGGCTGCCTGGGAGATGCTGCGATACAGGCGTAGTTCCCGACGTTTCGGCCGTCGTACTGCGACCTTCTTCAAGGCGAAAAGCAGCCAACGACCGAAACATTAGCAACTAGATCTAAGATGCAGCGACTCGCGACATTCAAGAACACTGTCAGAAAATACATTAAATTTAATATAGATTTAATTAGATGTACGACTGTACATGAATTTTAATGTGCCTTGTACATTAAAAGGAGATTAATAGTAGTGAATGAAGATTTTACAAATTTTGTTGAGAAACTCTGTGGAACTTATAACTGTTTTACACTTAAAAAAAAGAAAGAAAAACAACAAATTAATTGCATCATTTTATTTCAACATTAATTAACAATTAAGTAATTTTTACATGTTTTTTTAGTATTTGTAATATATGCAAGCATTGTCCTCACCATCACGAGTTTCGTCCATTTTGAAAGACAAAAAAATGCTCAAAACCGAAAACTTTAACATGTGTTCAAAGTGACAGCTAATTTACGATCTTAGTGTCGTGTAACAGCTACTCACTCAACGTCCACGTTTCCAATGATGCAGAGCATCACTGTGAACGCCTCGGACCTTTTCCAATCGTGGAATTAGACACACTAAGAATCAGTATATCCAACTGCTTGCTTAAAAAATTCACTAAATATTTTTTTTCATACTTGATCTTGTCCCCACGTGGCCCGGTTCCCAATGCGGAGGCGGTCGTTTGAGTAAAGTCGGCGCTGTGGCGAAAAACAAGTGTATATGATGTAAATAGTGAAGTGAAGTGAAGTGAATTGAAATAAATGCGTGAGTGAATGTATTTGTAAATATAGATTAAGTATGAATGAGAGCGTGAATGCTAAATATTAAGAAAATAAAAGAAGAATGCAGAATTTTAAGAACTCTACATCTACCAAATTTTATACCTGTTATTTAAAACTTATCGCCCAAAGAGGCTTGTTGTGTTAGTTTTAAGTTAGAATGAAGCTTGGATATAGTTAATCTATTTAAGATATAGCCCTCCCAGATCTACACAAGCAGCAATGGTGAAGAAAAATGTATCCCGAGAATTTGAATAAATTCCCGCCTCTCCAGGGTAACTGAAGAGGGGAAAATTGAAGGGGAAAAAAGTGGGGGAGGTGGAAACTCGAAAAGACGGCGCGAGGGCCAATACGCACAGGGGCGCTCTCACTTTCACTGTTATCTTCGGCAGTCCACTTTTACTTCTTTTTATACTCACATCCGTGTTCTCATTATGCTGTTTATTAACCTCGAGGCGTTCAATAACACACACTTTTTCGCATTATTCCTATTTTTATTCTGGCAATTTTCGAAAATTCAGGTGGTTCAAAAAAAAAAGAGACCTGCGCCATTCTTTAAAGCGCCGTTAGGACAGAGTTTAATCCAAAAGTTTGGAGCCATTTTTGATAAAATTTTGAAACTGTTGAGACATCATGTAAAGAACCTACAAAAATCAAAATATCTGTTTCAAACTTGCGTTGCGTTCGTTCGAACGGACAGACAGGCAAGGTAAGGAGACACACAGACGTTTTGCCGTCAATCGATTTTTCGGTATCAAGGAGCCACAAAGCATGAACTCTGACCACACAACGAGTTAGAGGCCCGATAATACGAGTTTTTCTGTTGAAAATTCGCTGTTTACGGGGCACGATTACAATACTTTCTTAAGGGTGGGGCGAAAATTAAAAGGTAATCAGAACATCTCGTTTCCAACACACGCCATCAACATATATATTTTCCCAGTTC
>BLKR01008580.1:0-17096 GCA_011170035.1 Teleogryllus occipitalis
TGATTGGTAGTTTTCCGTGTTTTCGCCGATCAACACCAGGCGAATACCGGAGCAGTACACTAACAAACGGAGCACGAACCGCGTGCGATCTTTCCTTCCTCTTCTTTGTCCTATTCTCTCCCCTTACACACACACAAACTTACAATAACATGCACTACACTACAACATATACCGTGAGTCTTTGGGAGCTTAGAGCTTGTCCCGGTTGGGGCGGTGTCCCGCTGGTGGGAGAGTCCTGGTTGGAGGGAAACCCCACTAGCCGACGGTAGGTTGGCGCCGGATCTCGCCATCTAGCGAAGATCACAGCCATCTACCGAGAAAAAAACGTGCACTAAATTTACGGGACTAATGACCAAAGCTGTTGACGTTCCCGAAAAATACGAAAAAATCAGTCAATCAATCAAAAGCCGGTAAGAGCAAGAAAACATTGTTAGTGTAGTTTTATAGAACAATGGATGGTGCTGTTCGTTGGAAAAGAGTACTGAGAAATGTAGAGTAATGTGGTAGTTATTAAGATTTATGTTCCTCCATCCACTCAGTGTTATGAATTAATTTTTTTTTATGGATAGAATCGAAAGTCAAAAACTTAAAAACAATATTGTTGTGTAGTTTAATATATTGTGGCTGTAGTTATATGATGTAATTTAATTTTGAAAGATAGCTTCCTTTGGATATGGAATTTTGGTATATGGCGGGGGTGCGGCGGTCCGTGTCACACGTAAGTGGTTTTGTTGAATTTCCTGAAAAAAGGTAAGAGCAAAAAAATCATTGTTAGTGTAGTTTATTAGAACAATAGTTGATACTTTCTGTTGGTAAAGAATTCTGCGAAATGTAGTATATTTCAGTAGTTATAAAGATTTTTATGACCCCATCCGTGAGTTTTTCGATATTCATTGTAATGAATTGTATTTTTTTATGAAAAGTATCGAAAGTCAAAATGTTTAGTCAAAATGAAAGCCAAATTGTAGTAAATTAATTACTCTAACACCTTGTGAAGTCAGAATCCACATTTTGTTTGTCCTTGATACCGAAAAACTGGTTCATGAAAAAATGTCTGTCCGTTCTCTCCGTATGGGGTCAATGCTAGCGCCTGAATCCTTCATACGATTTCGTCCAAAATTGTTGAACATCAGTCTGGTCAAACGTGAGGGCCAGGCACTTTAGGACTGCGGAACATATTCTACGATAGTAATCGCGTCTAACAGGGTGGCGGGTTAGGTGGCAAGGATTGGTTGTCTCGGTAGCTTAGTGGTCAGAGCAGCTTGGCGTAAACCACAAGGCCCTGGTTCGAATCCCGGTTGTCGCGACCAATTCTTTGAACAAATTTGATTATTAAAATGAATTGTTACCCAGAAACATGGTCACAATTTGGATTTCTTTACGACTGCGGAACATATTATCCGATCATAATTGGGTAACCGCAACAAGGTGACAGGAAAGGTGAAAATTAAATATCCAAGTTGTATAACGCATTTACAAAGGGGACATGTGGTAGCCGTATTGGATAGGTCGAAAAGAAAACGTAAATATTCAAACAAGAGTTCCAGGTCTCAACAATGTTCGAGGCTGGAATAAACAGTAAATATTTGACATTGGATATTCATAATATAAAAACACTCAGTCATGATTTGGGACGTGGTCGATTTCGAAATTTATTTGGTTAGCGTCATACGATGGAATGAGAAAGGAATGGACAACCAATGGTGACACCTTTTTTTGCCGGTGTAAGCGTCAGAACAAAATAAGCGACTGTCGGCAGACGGATGAAAGTCAATGACAAAATTTATTATAGAAAGTTATAAGACAAGTGAAAACGGAGGTGGCATTTTTCATTAAGGTCTAAATTTTGGCAGAAGCTATTCATACGCGGTAGCGAGCACTTGACGAAGCAATTTAGATTCGGCAAGAGACGCTCGTATGGAATATTTAAAAACGGGAGTTAGAATTATTAGGAGTTCAGATAGTTCATATTGCAAGAAAGTTTAGTCAACGCGGTTGTGAAGACATGTCGAAATAGAAATATCCATCCGGGACATTTGGGAAGTGGTTTAGAGCAAATAGATTGTGTTATATTATTATTAGGTTTAGGGAAATCATCGTTTATTTAATAATTTTGTTTCAATTTCGGGAAATCGATATTCAGATTAAGGAGCAGCAATTTTTAATCTTAATAGCAAGATACAAGAACAGAAGATTCCCGGCGGAATTCAAAATTCTTCGTGGAAAAACTTCACTTCAATGTCATCGCAGCTCCAATATCTTCGCGATTGATTGATTGATTGATTGTCAGTGATTCCGGACGCGACAACTACTAGGGTCATTAGTCCTGTAAATGTAGGGCATGTTTTTCTCGGATGGTGGCGGTGTTCTTCCCCCTAGATGGCGACCCGACCTACCGTCTGCTAGCGGGCTTTTTCCTAACAAGGTATCTCCAACGAACTGAGCACCGCCCCAGTCGGGACAAGCTCTAAGCTCCCGACCGGTCTTGCGGCTTGTGTGGTAGTGTAGTGCATGTTAGTGTAAGTGTATGTGAAAGAGGAGAAGACAGGACAAGGAAGAGGAGGAAAGCGCACGCAGTCCGTGGTCCGTTTGTTAGGGTACTGCTCCGGCATTCACCTGGTGTTGATCGGAGAAACCACGAAAAACTACCATCGAGCAGCTGACCGCTAGAATTCTCCTCCAGACAGCTGAATTCTACCTGACAAGCTCAAACATTTTTCGGAGTCCTCCTACAACTAAAGTATTAAAGACAGATTTTTTTCCTTAAAGAAAACAGATTTAAAAATAAGGTAATATGCAATTTTTCGAAAATGTGAGTACTTTTCGCGTAATTTTGCGAGAAGTATAGGCATTTTTTACTTTCTAGCTACCGCTATCGCGGTAGAGGAAAGGTTATATAATACTGCGCGAAAAACCGGTAAATTTTTAATTTTGTTTACACATAGTTTTTTCAAAAACGTACCAACAATTTTGATTGAATTTTGACCTCGGATGGCATGTAGAACTCTTAAGAGAATGAAGCAGGTCTCATGTTCGTTGAATATTCTGATTTTTGAAAATTGCAAAGATTCATACATTTTTTCAGCGTCTTCCTACAACTACAATTATGAAGATAAACATTTTTTAATTAAATGTTTTCATTAAAAATGTCATGTTCAATTTTTCGAAAATGTGAGTATTTTGCGTAATTTGTCAAATATAGGCAATTCATTATTTTCTTTAAACCATTTTTCTCATAAACGGCACCAACGTTTTTTTGTTAAATTTGGAGCTTAGCGTAGAGGACGCTTAAGAGAATGGTGTAGGTGTGTTTGTTAAAATCCTTGCTTTTTCGAAAATTGAAAAAAAAAATTTCGGCATCTTCCTACAAATAGAATTGAGAAGGTACACTTTTTTCTTAATGAAATGTGTTCATTAAAATCAGATCTTCAAATAAGATCACGTTCAATTTTTTGAAAATATGAGTATTTTGTGTGTAATTTGGCGTCAAACATGGGCCGGCTTCGAATTTCCTGCGCTTCGTGAACGTAATTTGAGAAGTTATTGTAGAATTTGTGTATTATTTTATATTTCATTCTAGCTTTTGTTATACGTTTACAAATTAATCTTTTATAAATTATTTAAAACCTATTTGATAATCCATATTTTTTGTCCGTGCTGTGAAGAATGAATTTGTATTCTCAATGGACTGATATATTTTCTTTCAAGCTATCCACAAACTTTAATTGAAATTTGCCCAATTAGGTTTTATGTCTTAAAAATACAAATTAAATGTAACGAGGAAGAAAAATTGCTATCCTTCAGGAAATATCAATTTGGAATGTGACAATGGCATTCCGCTCCGCGGGACGACATTTGTAATTCTGTGAAATATGTCTCATTGTTGGTTTTTTTAATTTATTTTCTGTACTGCTAATTTACAATCTGTTCGCTTGGAACAACTAGTAAATGATATACAAGATAAGTAACAATTAAGAGTTATAGAAATAAGTAACAATTAAGAAAATCTAAAGAGTAAATCTGGGATATGCTCACGCTTTAGTCTATACACATGTTCACTGTTCTCCAACACGTTCACTGATTGTTGTTTTAGCTGGTAGCTCAGTCTGGTCTGATTCCTCTTAACTTCGCTCGGTGATAGTCTCTGCTATGGTTGAGGTCTCATCTCAACTATAGTTGAGATGAACAAATCTTTGTACAAATTATAGTTGGTTACGAAGCACGGCGCGTTGCATAAGTATCTCAATGGTTTTGTTTAGAATCTTCTCAGGATCTCTAGGTTTGACTTGCTGGCTGTCCCTTCTCTTTCGTGTATGTATGCTGTTGCGGATGACCTTTCGTCTGCTGGCCACAGAGCGAGGAACCTGCACCTAATGTTCTACGATTTCTAATGAGTCGCCATTGCTAATGAGTACGGGGCGGATTTTGATGACCTAAAACATTGCCAAAAAATGATGTAATGATGAAAATGATGAAACTGTATAAATGTGTATAAACAACCTGTAACAAGTATTGTACTACAGCCTCCGGGTGAATGACCCCCATCTCGATCAGGTTTTTCGTCCAGTTTCCCTGATCCATTGAGCAAATGCTGAGATGGCCCCTTGTTTTGCTTCTGGACATAAATGTAACTTCATTTTCTGTGCACGTCTTCTAGAATTCAGTGGGAAATACAATTATTCAAATTATCGTTTACATGTTGTCGCAACAGGAAGTATTATTCCGAAGGACATCATGGATAAGAGCCAAAATGTATTGCTTATTTATCCTTGAAAATAGATTTTATTACATGGGAGGTTTTTTTCTGTTTTCAAAATTTAAGTAGTATATGACTTAGTGTAGGGATCACAGAATTTTGAAAATGTGCACACAATTCACTTTTCCCCATAGCACGTCATACGCAGTTTTAACTGTTTTTGACGTAAATAAATAAATAAATAAATAAATAAATAAATAAATAAATAAATAAATAAATAAATAAATAAATAAATAAATAAATAAATAAATAAATAAATAAATAAATAAATAAATAAATAAATAAATAAATAAATAAATAAATAAACAAATAAATAAATAAATAAATAAATAAATAAATAAACAAATAAATAAATAAATAAATGATCAATAAAATTCTCTTAAAATGTTTTTAAAATGCCATAAAACCAAACAAGAATGACATAAAAAATGAGTTGAAAACCAGTTCGGATGAACCACCAGGTATAGGTGCTGGGGAATTCTGTGGAGAACATTGTTGCATCTCGTAAATATTATTTGAAGAAGCACTATTAAAGTAATGTTAAATTCAATTACATTAGTGAAAAGTGCATTAAAAATTATGGAAAAAGGTAAAACATGACTTATTAATCGGAATCGACGAAAAATGCAACAAAAAAAGGCCTATAAAAATGGGTTATTTCCTTTTGTCATAACTAGAGAACGGATTTTCATGTAAATACATGTTTTGATAGGAACAAGGTACCTGCTTTGAATTTGTTTTCTAGACATTCTGAATGAATAGAAACCATTTTTATTTTGCATATTTTTACATATTTTACCTTTTACCACTATTTTTTAACATATTTAGTTACATTCGAATATTACTTGTACAAAAAAATATAAAATAAGAATTTCCCAGTAATATTCCGGAAATCTGTTTTTCTGTTAAACTTAGCAATGAAACACTGCACGTTTATGTCCTGGCCTTCACTCCGACTGACCCTCTGCCCTTGCTTCTCAGAAACCGCGTAGGATGAGCGGATTGTCAAGAAGCAGTAGTGTAAGCAATCACATGCTTTTTCGTGTTACATTCAACCCACGCGCAACACAATATTAATCGGACAAACATTGTTTAGAATGTCTGTCTTATCGGGCTTCCTGCGCCCCACCTAGATACCTCTCTGCCTCAGAAATGCGAAAATCGGAACCTATCAGTATTAGCTCCTCTCAGCTGCTTAAGCCGCAAGGCAGCAGCGTAATTTGTACACTGCAATTTGTAAATAAATTCCCGCCTCCTCAGGGTTACTGTGGAGGGGAAACAATAAAAAAAAGTATTAGCTCTCCACTACAACTGGTCACTTATGCACCGGCTCTTCGTAAAACTACAGACTGTACTTTCAAGTATTTTACGTTTCATATAGCAATCTTATTGAGAAGGGTGGACAGGTGCCAATGCCAAAAATCGCAGCGACATCCAAAGAGTTAGTGGCTAGATACATCCGCGAGTTTCCTAATGAAACCTTCAGAAGTGACTCGAGTATATTGTCCTGCGCATGCTGTGAGAAAAAGGTTTCAATCTCCCAACAGTTTCAAGTCACGCAGCACATCGCTACAGCAAAACACAGAGAAAACAAAGAAAGAAAATTGAAGCTTCAGCAAACATTCCTGACATCTTCACCTGATGTTCAATCAAGTAAGTCAGTTTTCTTCACCGGTTTGTGTCGTGCATTGGTGAGAGCCGATATTCCCATTTACAAAGTCAGCAACCCTGAGTTCAAGAGCTTCTTAAAAAAACTACACTGACAAACAAATTCCGGAGGAAAGCACTCAGAAAACATTACATGAAAACTGTTTATTTGGAAACTCTGACTAAAATTCGAGAGGAAATAAAAACTAGCAAGGTCTGGGTTTCAATTGATGAAACTACTGACGTTGAAGGAAGATATATTGCAAATATTATTGTAGGAAAGATGTGCCCTGAATTTCCTTCGACATCATTTATATTAAATTGTGAAGTTTTAGAAAAATGCAACCACGCTACAATTACCAGGATTTTCAATGACTCAATGAGTCCTCTGTGACCTAGTGGTATCATGCATGAAAACGTTTCGATTTTAACCGATGCTACTCCTTACATGGTGAAAGCGGGGAGTGCATTAAAAGTGCTCTACCCAAAGATGATTCATCTTACGTGCGTAGTACATGCTCTTCATCGAGTGGCAGAAACTGTTAGACATCAATTTCCTGATGTCGATACTTTGATATCGACTGTTAAAAAAGTATTTTTGAAAGCACCAAGCAGAGTTAAAATGTTTAAAGACAGTTCTCCTGGACTGAATTTTCCTCCACAGCTGGTTATTACAAGATGGGGCACGTGGTTAGAAGCAGTTAAATATTATTGTGAAAACTTTGAGCAAATAAAAGATATTCTTTTGAAGCTGGACTCCGAGTCATCTGCGGCACTACAAAAAGCAAAATCTTTGATTTATGATTCTAGTCTGAGATACAATTTGACTTTCATTTCTGCAAATGCAATCTTTTTAGTAAATGCTATCGCAAAGCTTGAGGCTCAGAACATGCCATTAGCTGCTAGTAGTGAAGTTATTAACAGTGCATTAGCAAAATTAATAGACATAACAGGTAACCCCCCCCCCAAAAAAAATTAAAAGGAATTACAACATTCGTTGGAGAAAAATCCAGGCTGGAAAGACATGAAAATTATTGCCAACATTTTCGGCGGAGGAAAAGACACCTCAACACTGGAACTAGAACTGAATCCAATGGATTCAGGCGTTCAAATTTGCTCCAATTTCTTCTGTAGATGTGGAACGTTGCTTCAGCCGCTACAAATCTATTTTGAGAGCTGAGTGACGACATTTTCTCTTTGAAAACTTGAAAATGCACGTTGTATCGAACAATTTTAAACTCTAACTTCAATTTGTATTTTACATATTTTTAATTTTTTCCTATATATTTTTGAAAAAATAAATACATATATATGTACATATTTTGATTTTTTAATTACAATAAAATCCGTTCCCTAGTCATAACATAAGATGAATTTCTATAATAAACGGCGTTTCTCTAAAGGGAAAAGAAAAAAAGACATTTTATTAAAATCCGACCGCTACTAATGAGTAATACGTAACCATTACTAAGGGCGAGAAAGTATGAGCTGTTTTAGCTTCACTAGTTGTTCAATCTCGCGATCAAATTTGCCACCAAGGCACAGCCCCTAAAAGCTTTCTTCCCGCGCGGCCACCCACCATTAAGAACGTACTTTCACCAACCTTCTCAAAGTCGCTCTCAGTGCATGCCAGCACGCTGCTGCACATTGAAAATCTAACAAAAGGGTAATAAAAACATTTGCCCTGTGTCTTCCACGTAAACCGCCGTTCCCAAGGGCCCACGCCCGCCGAGAACGTTGACCGCCGCTTCTCGGCGCCGCCACAGCTGGCCCTCATTAGCCTAGGGCTGGGCCACCCCGGCGCGCGGCGCCCTTCACACCTCCATCGCTCGCTACCTGACAAGCCACCCAGAAATGTATACAAATATTTCTGGGAATTGCTTCGGGCCTCCCTCGCAATACAACTCCGTTAATTTATCTCGCCGACAAAGGGATTTTCAAGTGCACTACCGACGCGCCGCCCCGCTCCTTGGCCACCTGCAAGCCAGATGCCTCAATTCCCGTGGGAAGGAAAATCTCAAACACAAACGGGCCGCCATCGCGGGCACCTCACGTGACACCGCCTTCGCTTCCGATCGCCGCCAATGTCACGTGACACTCCTCTCCCCGGGCTCGAAGGCGCACACGAATAGGGAGCCGATCGCGGGCACGTCAAACTTTCCCGCCTAAGCATAGGCCCAAGTCATAGCCACGTGACTCTCCCCTCCACAGCCTCACTCACCCTCAGATGAAATAAATACTGCGACTTCGCTCCCACATGACAGACAATCGAGACAACAGACTAAAGAGAACCGACAGACAATCGACAGAGAGAATCGACAGAGAGAATCAACAGAACTTCTCAAACTACTCTCTGCTCAGAACTTCTCAACAGACTGACCAACAAAACTCAACAGAGTCGGCTGTTCCTGCTTCGCCCATCAAGGCGATTAGCACGGCCAATTCAAGCCTGCCTCAAATTCGTGCCACTCACGGGCCGCAGCCGCCACCTGGCCGAATTCACGGCAAACTAACACCAGCTCCGGTCATCTGAGTCCGCGCTCATGCCAGTTCGCACCACCGAACTACCTGGAGCCAACCTCAGCCCGGACAATGACACACTCAGCCGAGTGATTTGGGTTGGTGCCTTCCTTACTACATACTGTAAGTAAGCTATACCCAAGTAAACTACAAGAAAGAAGAGCAGTAAAGTCATTTCGTCAGTAAAACTATGAACTTTCAAAGGTCCTCCGGCTCACCATTAACCAGTTGTATTTACGAAATTGTTATGCAATTAAATTTATTTATTCTCATTGCATATTGTATATCATTCCCCTAAAGGCAAGTAATCCCCTGAAATCCGTTCTGATCCCCGTATGTAGTCGCACTCGCAGCACGGCACCTCCCAGTGCTGCATCTGCTACACTAGTTTAAAGTTTTAAACAGTGGAGTAGCTTCAGTTGGTGTCACCCAGGGTAAAACTAACGGTATCACCCTCCCTATAAATTATTTATATTTATAGGTATTCAGTATGTATGTCTCTCTCTCTCTCTCTCTCTATATATATATATATATATATATATATATATATATATATATATATATATATATATATAACTGAAAAGTTTATGCATTATTTAATTATTATTCAGAATAATTGAAATATAATTTTTAAATAATCTAAAACGAAGTATAAATAATTAACAAATGCATTTTTTTATAAAAATATTTTTCAAGATTAAGGGCGGCAAACTTTTCTATAATTTAATCAAGATTATAATTTTTAAATATATCATTAAAATTATATAGTTCCAATTATAAAATTTTCCAATTGGTGCCATCCCTAAAATGACCCCCCCCCCTAACTATGCCTCTGGTTTTAATATTTTCAAACGTCAGTAAGAATCGTTCACGAAAGGACTCACTCAGGTTATATGCCGATATCCAAACAGGTGTGTAGAAGAACGTTTCAGTACTTACGACACAATTTCTCCATTACAAAATCTGTTCCAAAAGATTAGATCTTTAAATAAACTCATCTACATTTTTTGAAAAAACGAAATACAGGTCCAGCTAATTTTAAACGGATATTTTGGATAATTGTGTAAGTTACAAATAATGGGGAAAAGTATGAGCTTGTTGTAGGACCACTAGTTTGATATTCTTGGTCTGTAATGAACGGTTGTACCGTGTACCCATTATACACTATTATACAACGTTATTGCAGAATTCGTGAAGTTGTTTTGGCAAAATATTCAATTTATTGTAGCTTTACGAGAGTTTTTGACTTACTCGCGCTCAAGTAGGAACTTCTTAAGCGCAAATTTCCGGCAGAAAAACTCTTATTACAGGGCCCTGGTAACAAAAAAGTGGATAAATCCGGTTGCTTGGTTTAGAAAAAAATCCTCTAACACGTGGTGTATCCAGAACCCATGTTTTATGGGTCTTTGATACGGAAAAAAGATTGACGGCAAAACGTCTGTCTGCCCGTCAGTCCGTCTGTGAACAACGCTAGTTACTATACCACTCAGTCGATTTTCTCCAAAATTGATATCCCGTAGTCGATCTGGTTGATGTCGCAGCCCCTTGAATTTGAAACCCAAATATTATTTTTGGGGGGTACTTTACACGAAGTCCCTCGTACATCTTCAAAGTTTTCAAAAAATCGATTTTGATTAAATTTTGTTGTTGGATAGTCTAAAAGACGTTTAAGTGAATGGCTTAGGTCTCATGTTGGTTAATAACTCCGATTTTTTCGAAACGTGAAAAAATTCAAAATTTTTTCGGCGTCTTCCTACAACTGCAATTATGAAGATACATTTTTTTCTTAATGAAATATGTTAATCAAAAACATCTTCAAATATGGTCAAGTTGAATTTTCCAAAAGTATGAGTATTTTTTGAGTAATTGGACGTCAAACTTAATCGCTCCATCTGAAATTCCTGCGCTTCATGGTCATAATTTTAGAAATGTTTTGAGGTAGTTGGATGCTACGTAAGTTAGAATTTGTATATTATTTTATATTTTATTATTATTATTATTATTATTATTATTATTATTATTTAATATATTTATATTATATTTGTAATTTCAGTTTAAATTGCATCCTATCCTTGTGTTAAAAGTGAAAAAGAATAGATGAGCGGCCATTGCTGGTTGTTGAAACCCTTTGTTTTAACGCCGCACTGACAACAGAAAGATAATGACGACAGCCTTTGTTCGCAGTAATATACGCTAATACTTTTATGTATATGTAGAATATTACAATACCACAGTGTTTAATCTATTTGCATTTGTTTGTCAACGCTATTAGTATCGTATTTTTTATTATCTTTTAAATATTTTACTTTCTCGCATTCTGCTTACGAAGAATATTGTACGACTAAAAAGCTCATAACCATATGAATTTCTTGAATACACTGCGTACCATCTAAAATCAATTCAATACCAGAAATATATTTTCATTTAAAGTTTTGAATAAAATATCTATTGTTTGAAACTACTTAATTTTCGCTTGAAACTATTAATTTCCATTACAAATGGCGAGAATTTTGATTGATTGATTTTTTCGTGTTTGCGGGCGCGTCAACTGCATTGGTCATTAGTCCCGTTAGTGTAGTGCATATTTTTTCTCGGGAGATGGAATCTTCTCCCGCTAGATGGCGAGATCCGACGCCGACCTACCGTCGGCTAGTGGGGTTTTCCCCTAACCAGAACTCTCCCACCAGCGGGGCACCGCCCCAGCCGGGACAAGCTCTAAGCTCCCGACCGGTCTCCCGGAATATGTGGTAGTGTAGTGCATGTTAGTGTAAGTATGTGTGTAAGGGGAGAGGATAGGACAAGGAAGAGGAAGGACAGATCGCGCGCGGTCCGTGGCCCGTTTGGTAGGGTACTGCTCCGGCATTCGCCTGGTGTTGATCGGAGAAACCACGGAAAACTACCGATCAGAGCAGCTGGCCACTAGAATGCTCCTCCAGACGACTGAATTCGACCCAGCTGAAAAGCTAGTGTCGAAAATCCTGCCATTGTCAGGACTCGATCCTAGAACCTCCCGGTCAGAGGCGCTGCAGTGACATCAGTTGATGCACTCAGCTACCGTTCCCGGTCAAATGGCGAGAAAGTATGTGCTGTTTTAGCATTACTCGTTTGTTCTTGGGCCGTGGGTTTGATGCTGTTTGGAAAACCATTTCGTGCGGTTTTGTTCAGCAGCATGCTGAAGGAGGCCACTAGTATGTTGCAAATAATACAAAAAGGCTGTGCAATGTTGTAGCATTAAGATATAGTTATAATTTAGAGTTAATAACAAAGATAACAATAGAGATAAGAGAAAAGTAGGGAATATGCGGATTCTGGATCGGAAATGACGTCACTGATAAGCCTTATCTTATCTTATCTTATCTTATCGTGACGTCACTTCCGATCCAGAACCCGCATATGTGTTGGGTGACGTCAGAGGGCCCCGGGACCCGGAAACGCGTCACAGATAAGCCTTATCTTATCTTATCAGTGAGTGACGTCACGTCCGGGTCCCGCCTGTGGGGCCCCCGGAAGTGGCTTTATCGTATCAGCAGAGAAGTGAGGTCACTTCCTGGGGCCGATTGCGCGCGCCCTGGCGGCGAAATGCGGCGGTGAAGGTGGTGGTGGCGCGCTCTGTGAGCGTTGTGTGGAACTCGGTGTGTGCGTGGTGGTGGTGTGATGTCTTTCAAAAACGGGAAGTCTGCGCGAGGTGGATTCGAACCGCCCGGAGTAGCGTTTCCTGTGAGGGGGGGGGTGTGGCGCGCACGCTAGCACTGAGCTACCGCGACACGGCCGAGAAGAGCGTCTCTTGAGTGGGTTTTACGTGACTCTCGCGCGCGCGTGACGTGGCGTGACGTAACGTGGCGTGCGTGCGTGCGTGCGCTCATGCACACATATATAATTACCATGAAGCGAGAAGCTGCTGCTGCTGCTGCGATGTTGTCACCTCTGTCGTCCACGACTGAATGAGAGAGACGCGCGTGCGCCTCCACCTCCCTTTATTTTTTTTTGTGAACCCCCCTCCCCTCCGCGGTGACGTCACTATTAAAAAAAAAATCCCCCTTCGCTCTATGGATGGACTATGAAAAGGGGGGGGAATCCCTGCCTGGAGGTGAATCGGGGATGATAAATAATGAAAAGGGGGGAAAATCCCTGCCTGGAGGTGACGGGATGATAAATAACAATAACGAAAAGGGGGGGTGGGAAACTGGAGGTGACGGGATGATAAATAACAACAACAAAAAATGTGTATATATTGAAAGAATATATTTTGAAAAAAATGATACAAATACTTTTTTAAAAAGTTCTTCAGAAAAAATAATTTACATTTTTTTAATTATTGATTTCTAGATGCTGTGCTGCGTAAATCTGAAAACAGATAGTGGAAAAATTAGTACATTAAAAAATAAAAAATTATTTTTATGAACCTCGCTTGAAAAAAAAAAGACTACGTACCTCACAGAGAGGGAGACACTGACGGCATTGGATGTTCATTGGGCTCGTAGGCGGGAAGAGTGTTTTCACATGGTGAAGAAGGTAGTGTCTGAATAGATTGGCGTATGCGCTGAACGCGTTGCCGCAGTAGCTCACTTTCGGATGGTGGGAGAAGACGACTGATCATCTCCATGGTGGCTAAGACACCCAGGTGCATATGGACGATGGCGCTGAAGAAGTCGTTCTCTGGCGAGTCGATTCGAGCTTGGGTCAGTAATGCAGCGCCCACGGCGGCGTCGACCGCCGATACGGCAATCTCCTTCCATATCTTCACTATTTCCTCCTCGCCCTCTTGAACCTTTTTTTCCATTTCATGAGAAACCGCGATGGCGAAGTCACCTGCGGCCTCAGTCAAATGCAGACAGATCTTCTCTTTCTCCTGTTCCATCTTTCTCTCTCTCTATTCCAGGATGTTGTCACCTCTCCCGTCCACGACTCAATGAGAGAGAGATAGATGTGCGAGCCTCTACTCGCCTCCCGTCCCCCCTCTATATTGCAAACGCTCATCCCCTCCACTACACCCATAGCCCCCACCCATGAACCCCCTAAATGAAGTATCTAATCTAACTCACCCCGCCTGCAGGGTCGAGCGTGCACGCTGAAGAAGAAGAAGAAGGAAAGGACGGACGCGTACACATGATGCGGAAATGACCCCATGGTAGACTCGTAAATTTATCGATCCAATAGCGTTTGTCGTCGGAAACGGACAACGAACGCTTGTTTTGAACAAAGGAATAATTGACATGGGATTTGGACCGAATGATGCATTGTTTGTCGATTCTAGTGTCGTCTCGAAATAAACAGTCCCAATAATTTTGAAATTTATAACGTTTTACGACCGACCGTTGTACTCCCTTCGCCCGAGAAGAACACGCCCGAGATCGGGTTTCGATGGAGTACATTTTTGGACGTAAACCTACGTAGCCGAGCAGGGGGTCGCTTCCGCATTCGTCCTTAAACAGTCCTAATACTTTCTTATTGCGCGGTGTCACGCCAAATTCATTATCGGGACCGAAACAGGAAGTATCGAACCAGGATGGATGCCGATTCATCTCAGCGTACACGCTCGTGGAAGTAGAGAGAATGAATGAATCGGTATCCATGTAAAGAAGATGAAGGTCGCGAAGATTTTTCTGACAATAACTATAAAAAAATCGTACATTCTATGTTTTGAAATTTCCAAAATACAAAATCCCAAATAAATGGGCTTCGCGAGCTTCACCTTCGTTTTACGCAACTCGATTGTCATGAGATCGCCGTTCACGTGATGACTACGTACGAAGGCCGGATCGGCAATGAGACGTCTCGCCCCACACCTCCCCTCCCACCGATTCACGAGATAAATGCGTCGGTGGTTGCGCACGTCCTCCATCGACTTCCCGTAAATCGAATTATTCATCAATTTATAAAATTTGTCTTCAAAGTCGGAGGACGCGCGCTGTCGACGCGCGTTGTTCAGGTCCATGTACGCGGCAAGCCAAGGTCGTTGCGAAAAAGAGAGAACGCGATGAATTTTCGTGAGTCGTACTCCCAACTCGAGGGCCTGAAGTAAATTTCGAATGTGCACGACGTAACGACGCTTCGGTAGAAGCGTCGCCAGCAACTTGACTTGCCGGCTGCTTTTCGAGTCGGGCGGGACGCGTGTTTCCGGACAGGGCGGCAAATCGCTCAAGCGATCGTGGACCTCGTCAGGGTAGTCGAGATCGACCTCCAAAACGTATCCCCGATCGACTTCAGCGGCCGCCTCTGCGATGTTCAACCGCTCGATGTCGCTTTCCGACATCCACCGGAAGTCGCCCACCGGAAGCGGATGTGACATTGAAAAACCGTACAAGTTGTTCGCGTCGACATAAGCGAGATAAGATTGCTTATCACTCGGCCGGAAGCGTTCACCCACAAAGGGGTGATTGGCCTCGGCGTGCCGACCGATCACTTGCACGAGTCCCCCCCGGATGCCCCGCTCGAAAAAGAGAACCATATCGATGTCCGTGAGTAGTTCTAGTCGAACGCCGGTGGTCTTCAACATGGCGTCCCACGAAAGCCCGGGAGCGGTGTAGTAAAACAGAGGATCGAGCCCGTACACCTCCAAACACAAATTTCTAAATTTTTCCAAAATATCTGTTTCTAGGAGGACGTCGATTTTCAAATACAAATCGGCGTACTCGCCCAAATTTTGAACGGAGAACGCGTTCCACACGGCCTGCGCGTGCGCGTACTCCGAGTCCGAAACGGGTGTGTCTGTGAGGCGACTGAAAAAGGCCTCGGGCGGCGGTAACCTCGTTTCGCCCAATTTGGACACGTCGTTGACATAATCGTAGGGGAATACCCCCTTCCTTCTGGCCAAAGCGAAAAGACGATCGTCGGGAAAAGCCGCACGGGTGAATTTCAAATCGGCCGAATCGAGCGATCGACTTAAAGAGTCGAGCGATGCACCTAAAAATTTCAGAGTCCAAAAATCGTAGTTCCACTTTCCCGATTTTCTGGGAAATCGCCACGAATCTCTCGTGATTGTGCGGAACCACGCGCAACCCGTCGTTGTTCGAACAGTTCTTTTCGCCCCAGGCCTGAAGGAGAAAATGCCAATCGTAACCGCTCCCGTTGTGCATGATGACGGGGATGTGCTTCGGGGCGGGAAAGTTGACGTTACACGATTGATGAGCCGCGCCGCGAAAGACACCCGAAAAATGATCGTGGTCCCTGACGCGGACGGAATTTGGAAGAAAAGGCCCTTTACAAATGTGACAAAACTCGGAATTTTGAAAACGGAGCTCGTCTGCTTCCTCCATCACGAGGGGGGAAGGATGCTCTAAAAGTTGTTCAACATCTTTCGCGAGACCTTCTAAGAAAGTTAATAATTGTATCGCGACGTCGGGACCGTGAAAGGTGACCAGCCGATTCCGCGACTCATCAAACGAGCACACCACTTGAAGCGCCGCCGAAAAGGGCTCGTGCATTTGATATGGCTGAAGGAAGGATGCGCTCGACGACGGCTCACACGAATGCAAAGGGAGCGTGAGCGCTTCGAAATCCACGTAAACCGCAATCGGGCATCGTTGCTGCCTTTCGACATGTCGAAATTGCATGAAGCGCTCTTCCGCATCCGTCTCCGACGGAAGGATCAAACGTGCGGGGGACCCCACGGATCGGCAGTCGATGTCGTGAGCCTCGAGTTTCGTTTGCGAGTGAAACACGTTTAAACATCTCTCGCAAACAAAAATCCTACCCTTGTGCCCGGAATGTTGAGCCTGGACCAGTCCACTTAAGTTTTTGATCCAAACGTAATGGGACCGTCCACCATCCCCGTCTATCAACAAGAAATTGAAATGATTCTCTTTCTTCGTACCCGAAAAGTGTACAGGACCTACGATTTTCCACGATTTGTCGGCCGAATCAAACTCTAGCGTGAAAACGTTAAAGGAAAAAGTGGAATTTTGTCGTTCGAATCGTTTTATCTCGTGAACGGGCAGGGGCCAGGAGATGCCGCGCAAATCGAGACTGTTTTCTAAGTCATCGAAAAGGGTTTGGTAGGTAAGCGTCCGATCTGAATTACAAATTTTGGTGTGTGGTGGCTGTCGTTTGTGAAAGAGAGCCGAAGCCAGTGCCCACAGAAAACATTTCTCGTCTCGATTTCGCACGTTGATCACAGCGTGACGTACAGCGATGGATGCCGGAAGAGGAAGAAACGAAGAGGCAGAATGAGCGA
>BLKR01008581.1:0-17079 GCA_011170035.1 Teleogryllus occipitalis
ATATTTCATTGTAATATGCTTTCAACCATTGTTAGTTAATATTTAATTTAATAGGGTGAAATACTTTAACTTGTATCACTAGAGTACTCTGATTCATTACTTTTAATGTGTTTATTTAATTTCTTTTTTAGATTTGTAAATCTTCTCTTCATATTTTTATCCTTTAATTTTGGATATGTTCTTTCTAACATTTGGATCAATTGAGTTAAATCAGGGGTAAATTCTAGAGCTATTTCAATTACCTCAGTGCTGTTTTTTGTTTTTTCAAGAAAACTCTTAATTTGAATAAAATTCAAGGGATATTTGTTGTTTGGGTCCAATAATATTTCCTTGAGAGGGGCCAGTTGAGTGTTCAGTTTTTCAGATTCTTCAATATTAGTACTTTCTAATCTTGACTTTTTTTAATTCTTTTTTTTTTCTTTTTCAGTGAGGTCAATATTGAAATTTTTATCAGGTTCTGATGAGGGTTCAATAAGTGGGTCTGAGGTTGTTGATGTCGTTTCTTAATCAAATTATTTGGGGAGTTGGGGTTGTTTGATTGTGGAGGTTGAAGAGCAGGGAAGTCACCAAATTGAGGTTGGGTAAATACAGGGGCATTATTATTGGCCTCAAGATCTTCCTTCAAAGTGTTGTCTTCACTCTTTTTCGTGTGAATAATTTCTTCAACTTGAGTGGATGAGTTAGATGGTGGAGGTATTTTTGAGGTTACATTCATATCAGTAGAGGGTGATATTACTTTTTCATTGATGTTATCTGCAGGTTGAGGATTTGGTATAGAAGAGAGACTTTGGTTATGTTGTTGAGTAACTTCAGTTTCCATTTCATCATTTCCACTGGGTTTACTGGGACAAAGCTGAGCTACATGTCCTTCTTGATTACAAATAAAACAGGTCATGATATCAGTAGAGAAGTATATACGGTATGAGGTATTGTCAAAATAAACAACAGTTGAATCTGGTAGTTTGTTTAGATCTTCAGGTTCTATGTATACTTGTCTTCTGAAGCTCATAATATGCGAGAAGTCCGGTTCTGATATTCCTGCTTTTATGAACAAGATCTTGGAGGATGTTGTAATTTTCCTTTTGGTGAACTCCTTTTCAATTATATTGTGTGGTATGATTGGGCACACGTTGGATATAATTACCCTTTTAAGTTTACTAATGAGAGGTCTAACATTGAGTTCACGATTCTTTATAACAATTGTTTTATTTTTATCAGTGAATTTATCTGCAACGGCTTGACTTGACAGAAAGATACATATTCGGTTGTTAGATATGCGTGAAACAAATCTAATATTACTAGCATCAACAATAGAGGCAACCTTGCTAATGTAATCTTTAATTATATAATTGTCACCTTGCCCGTCACCTTGTTGGAGCACTTATGGAGTAATCTTTAATTGAAAGTCCTTCTTGAGCTTCGATTACAATAGCTTGTTCTTTAGATGGAAAGGAATCTGATGATGTAGCACCTGCATATGACTTCTTTAATGACATACCTTGTTGTGAGTCCGTACTGTTGGGGGTTATGTCTCTCCTGTTGTCAGGAGAATCCATTTTTCCTGGAGGTACAGCTGCATCTGCAGCTGTACGTGAAATTCACGTGATGATATACTGTGTTTTGCTTACAGTATTAGAAACAGATTCGTATAGTTACAAGTTACGTAAATAACTCGTGTATCGTTTGTACACCACTGTTCACAGCACGACCTACTCGTACGGCGTATCGAAGTGAACTGACTTGTCGCAATTGTTTATAAAAAAACCTTTAACTTTCACGACAATATCGAAACAGCAAGTGTTAAAATAAAAAAAATCACAGAAAAAGAACTTCTCAGTGAAATACTTAAATTTTTGTTTCTCAAAACCTATACTGCTACAGAAGAAACTTATTTATATATAATTACTCGGCCCAGATATTGATAAAACCGCACAACGTAATTCACCGAAATCGCAATTTATCGGCGAAGTCGAAGTCGTAGAATTTTTCTTATCGTTTTACAACACAATTAATTTTATATTACGTGCAGACATTTTACTTCTTATGTCAATAAAGCTTCAGAATTAATTGTTGCTCCCGTTATATGTTCTTGCATAGTGCGTACGTACCAAAGTGAATGTATTGTCATTGTGCGAAAAAAAGGACGTTTTCGATGTAAGGACCCTTTTTGTGGCGAACCAGTAACAAAAAAAGGATATAAATAACATAAATAATTAAATTTAAAAAATAACAAATTCCTTCATATTATTATATTCGTATTATATTTATCTTACCAATTACTGTCTCTAACACGTTGTGCTATCAGATTTCACGTTTAATAGATCCTTAGTACCGAAAATTTCTGTCTGTCCGTCAGTGAACGTCAGCAGCTACACCCAAAGTAGGATTTTCAAAGAAAATGATATTTTGGGATCGATTGGTTTTTGGTTTTTTTCATGTTTCCGGGCGCGTCAACTGCTTCGGTTATTAGTCCCGTTAGTGTAGTGCATGTTTTTTTCTCGGGAGATGGCGGTGATCTCCCGCTGGATGGCGAGATCCGGCGCCGACCTACCGTCGGCTAGTGGGGTTTCCCCCTAACCAGGACTCTCCCACCAACGGGGCACCGCCCCAGCCGGGACAAGCTCTAAGCTCCCGACCGGTCTCCCGGAATATGTGGTAGTGTAGTGCATGTTAGTGTACGTGAGTGTGTAAGGAGAGGATAGGACAAGGAGAGGAAGGACAGATCGCGCGCGGTCATTGGCCCGTTTGGTAGGGTACTGCTCCGGCATTCGCCTGGTGTTGATTGGAGAAACCACGGAAAACTACCGATCAGAGCAGCCGGCCGCTAGAATTCTCCTCCAGACAGCAGTTGAATTCGACCTAGCTGAAAAGCTAGTGTCGAAAATCCTGCCGCCCTCAGGACTCGAACCTAGGACCTCCCGGTTAGAGGCGCTGCAGTGACATCAGTTGATGCACTAAGCTACCGCTACCGGTTTTTGGGATCGATGTGAATGATGTTGATGCGCTTTAAATTTAAACTGATATTTTAATTTTGGAGGGTACTTTACCTGAGGCTTGAATATTTTCAAAATTTCCTCAAAAATTGTTTCAATTTTTAAAAAAAAATTCTCCTATGTAGCAAAGAATGACGAAGACAGTGGTTCTGGTTTTATTTTCAGCGCTCTCGCGGAGATTAAAAAGCAACGAAAAATTAACATTGCTGAAGTACATATTTGATGATAATGTCGTTTTGTTGAAAGAAATCTACTAAAAAATCTATTATTTAAAAAAATCTCGTACGTTTTTAAAAAACACGAGAAGTTTAATTTTGCAAATTTTTGAATTTGCAGTTTCGAATTTTACGCGCTCCATTTGCTGTAGTTTGCATTATTTTATTGGTTGAATCGAAGTTTCTTACTTTTCATAGTAACACCACGGCATCGATGGATTTCCGCACTGCAACTGGGCTTACAATATCGTCAGTTTCATTTAAGGCGATTAAAAATAGGGTCATTCTGAGCACTGATCCTTGAGGTAACTTATTATTGATTTTCTTAATCGTTGAAATTAATTAATTAATTTACTTGAATACTTATGTTGCTAATAAAGTTGGTAAGTAACTTAAAGATACCCTTGATATCAATACTAAACAATTTAGTAGCTATACGGTGCGTCCGTACTACATCGTATGCTTTTTCAGTGTCTAGATTTACTAAAATAATGTCCGTGAAGAAACGTTTCGTGGATTAAAGTTGTGGTGCTGATAAGACGAGAGGCGGTGGAGTGTCCAATTCTAAAACCAAATTGGTTGTCTTTTATTAAATCCTGAGATTCTAGAAACCACCTTATTCTTTTATTAATGATTTTTTCTAAAATTTTGCACTGCAAATCAGTGAGATTAGTCGGTAATTATAGCCACTTGACCGGTCTTTGTCAGGCTTGGGAATTGGAATGACTATAGCAGATTTCCTAAGGAAATCAAACCCTAAAGAATTGAAATTATTGAAGGCGTTGTCATTGTCAACAATATTATTTATTATAGAAATAGCAGCTTTCGATGGCTTAGCTATCATCATCAGTTTTCTGGTACAAGAAAAATATAAAAATAGAATTAACATAGTTACCTAATTTTAAAAACATCTTAAGAAATGAAAGGAGAACAATTAAAGAAAAGAAAAGAAAAGAAAGAATGAAAGAAAGAAAGGGGGGACGGAGAGTTATATCTTTATAATATAAAATAATTTATATAATTTAAAACATCTTAAGAAATGAAAGAAGAATTAAAGAAAGGAAAGAAAGAAGGGGACGGAGAGTTATATCCTTATGTAATATAGTAGTTTTTAAAATTTTAAGCAAGAAAATGAATGAAAATATAGTACATGTACAATTTTGAGAGAGAAAATACGAAAAGTAAGTTGAGCCGTTTCTTACCTGCTGTCTGGGAGCCACAAAAACGACTACGTTGGCTCGGGCGTTCTTACTATTCATTAGCGCAGGGAATTTAAAAATTTGTGTTCTTTGTGTCCTTAAGACGAAGGTATTCCTACACCAACTGGTGCATGAATTACAAATTATTTAATGAATGATGAAATAAGGTGTTTTTTATGAGGTAGCGATAACTGCTTCGAATATGCATTTCCGAGCACGAAGGTTGTGTTCTAAATGTGATTATTTGTGAAGGGTTGTTATTTTTGTTGAATTTGTGTGTTGTGTTTTTTTTGTTTCTTGATTGTAGAATATACAGCCTTGTATGCCAGAGCCACAAGTGTTTTGCTTTGAGTACAAACCTGCCCGTATTCCCCACCCAGGTGCATTTTCAGACATAAGCCTCATCCAGGCAAACGATTCGAAACAACTCGAGAGGTCTGACGTCGGGACGGCAGTGGACTGTCGAACGACGCCGGTAACGCCCACGCGATCTCACACATCCTTAGGGCTAACGACTCCTTCTCGCAACAGAGTTGTATTATGCGCGGCGCGTCGGAGGGAAGGCCACGACGTGTGTTCCGTCGCAATATATATATATTTTTAATAAAGTTCCGCTCTTTGGGGATTTTAATTCGGCAGTTTGGAATTCTATCTCAACCAGGACCCGAGTTGTTGATATTTTTAAAACTTGTAATTCGTGCATGAAAACAGGAGTTCATTGTCATAATTGATGTCTTCAAATGGTGTCATATTTGAACACTTTATGCCTTTCTTTATATGTGATGAATTCCGAATAGTAATTGGAAGTACTGGAATTTTTCATTAAGGTGCATTAATTTGCAAATACCTCAGCAATAATTTTGTGGTATTTAATTATCTGGTCATTACAACGGAGGACGTGTATAATATTGTTCTTCTTAATACCACGTATGGATTTGTTTTTTTCTAGCTCTCAATTGAGTTTGATTAGCTGTTGATTGAGAAAATATATTCGGTCCATGATCTAGCTTTGTTTATTTTCACAGTTCTATAGATGATAGCTCTAGTTCTCTTTTAGTTAATTTAGCTACCAGTTCCCTTATTTTTATACGGTTAATTGATTCTAACAGCAATTTTGCATTCAGTATTCCATCAGGGAACGCTTTTGAATTAAAAAAAAAACATTGTGCGTATGTTTTATCGAGTTAGCAGCATTGGATATTTGTTAGAGGAATATTTTACTATCTGGTGTTTATTATCATTTCCCTCGAAAATATCATCTATTTTGAGGTGCCAGTCGATATTTTCTGGTAGACCGTCCAATTAATATTCTTGTAATTGGAGATTACAACGCTATTCATAATTAATGGACACATTTGTTCAAGAATATCAAGCAATATGGGAAAGTGATCACTATCATATGAGAAATCCAAAACCTTTACATTTTACCAGTTACATTTCTGTGCTATTGTGGGAGAATCGATTGGAAGATCAATGGCACATAGTCTGCTGTTACAGATGGTAATGTGTGTGGCATCACCAGAGTTGCGGATGATGGTTTCCTAGTCGTCAATTACTTTTTACAATAATTCGCCACCTTTATCAATTTTGTACGATCCTCACAAGGAGTGATGACGGTTAAAAGTCTCCCAGAAGAATCTTATCTGATTTATTGTATAATGTGGTGCAGTTCGATTTCTTGTAGTGGGTATCTATTAGGGATATAAACATTTCTGATTCATACGGAGTTTAATTAATTTTAATTGCCACATGTAAAATGTCGATTTTAATTTTTAAAGTATGAGTGGGAATCGATTTTTTGTAATATATAGCCATGCCATTACAGGTATATCTAGTGTTGCTTCTGTTTTTAAATGTGAAATTATATCCAGTTATTTTCCCATGTGTTTTTCCTGTATATTTTTTTCTTGGATACAGATTATATCAGGGTTATGTACTCGTGGTTTGCATAAATATTGTAAGCTTTCTAATCTGATGTAAAAACCATTAAGATTCTATTGCAGAACTGTAATAGATTCTTCTTTGTCAAATATTCTATCAGTTCTATCTGCATGATTTAAATACTATGTTCAGATCTGAATAAGTGGTACATACAGTGTGTTAGGTACTCTAAACTGAATTCTGAGTCTGAAGTGACTATGTTGGAATTGGTTTTTCTAATTATTTTCTAAATCGGTCATTTATAGATATTTTATTCAATTGTTTAAATGTTTCTTTCAGCATTCTAATTATTGCATTCAAATCAGTTCAATAATTAGAATGTTGAATCAGAATCAGTTGAACTATCAGAATGGAGTCAGGTACCCCAAAAGAGATTTAAGGAATCATTTGACTTGAATGTATGAGAGGAAATTTGTCTTGGTTGGAGTCAATAAAAGTTTTGGTTGAGAGAAGATTCTCTATTGACTTGTGAGTTAAACTACCATGAGAGGCAGGTTCTTCAATTGAATTCTTTGCACTCTTTTTATTTGTGTTTATATGCTTGGTCTTTAAATTTTACATCGTTATTTGATGTATTCTTAGGAGTGGAAGATTATTCATATGGGAGCTTCTTTTGTTGATAGGAAGTTTGTAACCCATATCAACTTAGACACGTTGTCACATAGTTGTTCTGGAGGAGGAGTATCTAATAAAATATTATCATTATTTTGTAGTGGCAGTAGAGATCTTGTGGTACTTCATGATTAAAATTTCAGATGAAGTACATAAATGACCTTAGTCTTTTTTAATCCCTTATGAAGACACATCATATAGACTATTTTTCATAAATGATGATATTAGCTTTTTCAAATGTAAATATGAAGGGCATATTGCCAGCAAATGTCCAATGAATAATATTTGTGTCACACCAGTTACAAATAGAGCAACAGATAACAATAATGATAATTAAAATTTCAGGATATCAGAGGTATCAATCACAATTAGTAAGCAATACAATTTACTATGCAGAAAATTTAGCCATACATAAGTTTCGGGAATTTCTTCCCATCATCAGTGGCTCCAAGTAACATAGATTAAACACATAAAGTAAACCTAATGAAAGGACCTACAATGGCACCATTTTGTGATTCGGAGACAGAGTCTGTCTCCGTGTCCTGTCTGTGTGTTAAACGAAAAATGTTGAAAAACTATTTAACAAATTAAGATAACACTTTATACCCAGAGTCACGATTCTACTTCAGTAAGCGAATTTGTGTTATTAAAAATAGTGTGACGATGTACCTTTAAGGAGTATGAGAATGTTCGTATAGTGCTGTGTCTCTTACGATGGCTTCGGAATAGCGGCCAATGAGATAGTTTTTTTTTTCTTGAAATGCCAAGGTCATCGACTCCCGGGTCTGAGAAGTGCCCGAGTGACCAGTTCACGAGCTGTGTCGAAAGTAGGTCGCAGTCTAAAATAGTCAGCTAATATTGTCCATAGCTTTGAAGTAAACTTGGTCTTCAAAGATAGATCCGCCAATTATTTTATTTTGCAGTTAAAATTTAAGCGTCTTACGTTCATTTTTATCAGTACTGAATTGTAATATATTATTTCTGGTACCAGTGACATATGATTTCACTTGTTTTGTGCAATCTTTGTTATGATTCTTAATTCTTCATGCTTTCTTACACAGGGGGAATTGAGGTAAGAATCATTACTTTTTATTCGGATGCGATTCAGGAGCAAAATTGTGTGTGTATTTTGAGTGATGAGTTTTAATTTGCTCAACTAGGGGACTATTTTTCTTTCCGTCGACAATCATAAATTTAAAAATGTGTAAATGTTAGATAAAAAGTAATTTTCCCTATTATTATGCGGCGATCTTTCTGAATTTACTAATAACGTGTCTCAATGGCATACTCATCTTTCCCCCGCAAAGATAGAGGATTCAAGAAGTAAAAGATCATGATCATGATCCACTGATTATGAGCCAAGATCATGAGCCAGATATCCAGTGACGTACCCGTATTATTTGTACAACTGTACCCGCATCCGCAACCGTACCCGCAACCGTAACCGCAACCGTAACCGCAACCCGTATTATTTGTACAACCCTTACTTTTAAATCTTGGGCCAATTTCTCTGGACGCAATGACTGCGAGCTCTACTAAGCTTTTTACCGTGATCGCGACCTTGACACGCCTGCAATACATTTTCACACTTATTGGGAGACCAATCGGGAACTTAGAGCTTGTCCCGGCTGGAGCGGGGCCATCCTGGTGGGAGATACCTGGTTGGGAAAATCTCCGCAAGCCGACGCAGGTCGGCGCCGGATCCCGCCATCCAGCGGGGGAAAATCACCGCCCCCTCTTGCAATAAAAACATGCAGGACACTGACGGGACAAATTACCGTAGCTGTTGACGCGCACGGAATCACTAATCAATCAACCAATACATAATGGAACCTATTTGCGACTTCTTAGAAGTTTAGCTCTAGTATGTAGCTTTGTAGATAGGTGGTCAGAAACTTGCAGAGTATCGAAAACTGTACAAATTGAATATACAATTTGATACTCTGTATCATAATATCGCGGGCTTAAGACGTTATATTTCGTATCAAACGCTTAAAAATATAACAATGTTCTGGTACCCACAATACCTGGCTATATAACGCAGGGCTTTCTTTACGAAATTAACACTGTTCAGGACTTTCTTTACGAAATTCAAAATGGATCTCTTGTCATTTATGGAGAAATGATTTAAATGTATAGAATATAAAATCTAAGTAGAAAGAAGCAAACATGGAATTCCACAAATTTCGCGTGGGAACCATGAAAATGAATGTGCAGAATACTCGCATGGGCCCTAGTTGTAATGTACTTATTTAAAACGCTAAGGGTTTTCGCTTAGAAAGGAATTGGAGTTTTCTACAGAACCAAATTTCTTGATTTTTTGTTTAAATGAAAGGGCGTCATTTTCTCTTATTAACTAATTTTATAATTGAACACAAAAAATTAATAATAAATTAAAAGTAACTGAATGAACAGTTGTCTGCCTTCATTTGTTCACGTCATTTTATTACATTACAAGGATACCTTTGCATCATGAGATTAGAGAAGGCAAAGAGAAGATAGCAAGTTTTTTAAGATTGAGGACTGACTAACCCTTACATTGAAAAACAATGAGTATGTGTAAATAAATGCAATATTCAGCAATCGTCTGATTACTGTGTTTATTTGCACATATTTTCAGTGATTGATTCCTTACGTTCTGAAGTTGAGTAATTTTTTAAGTTAAGATACAATAGTCCACTACAATTTGCAAACATATACATAGGTAAATATACATTTAAATTACGTACATTTTCAGAAACATGTTTAATTTAGTGTTCACAAAGGATAGAATTATTATTCTCGAATTTGTAATTCCTCTCGAATTTGTAATATGTAATTCGAATTTGTACCTCATTTTTTCTGTTTTCAAGAATAAGAACGATATGAAACAATATTTTTTGGGTTTCTTGGGGTTTCCAATTTTCCAATTAGTGCAGATATGGAACTTTTCTATTATAATATTTCTGCTGTTCTTACTTTTGTGCGATTTATTTGCAGGGGTTCAGCTAGTAAGTACAGATCTGATTACAAAAATGTATTATTATTATTATTATTATTATTATTATTATTATTATTATTATTATTATTATTATTAAAATGTACTCTCATTATTATTACTGTATACCTTCGCAAAAGAAGGTTGTTAAGCCTTGAATTATGAATTATGAGGTGATAGGAGGATGATGACGGGTGAAGGGACAATCACAAATTCAACCACGCCTAAGTTGGATTCGGACCTGTCGCCTCCTCGGTGCACACGATGGCTGCCATAACCGCCAGCGGGGTCGGCCGGCTGTACTTTAATTATTCATTAGAATTTAATTATGTTCGTTATTAACAATTTTGAAATGATCGTTTACAACTTCATCATCATCATCATCATCATCATCATTGTCATCTCCAACAGCACCAACCATGCCGATCGTATACTCAGTGCATACCCGTTTACAACATAGCTGGATTCATGTGACAGCAACGCATCAAAGAAGAGGCTGTAGGCCATAAAATTGTGGCTATTCACGTGTTCTGTTAGTTAATGTTGTGTATATGAATTATATTCATATATACAACATTGAATACACACACACACACCATATGATCTCTTTTACATGGCTTTGATGAGATGGAGAGACCATCTGAGGTGAAAACCAAAATTCGAAAGGTTATACTTCTTTAGTATGTAGGTATAGTAAAGGTTTGAGTGCTTTCAGTCTTGGCATGTATCAGGTTATGTAATTTACGGTAATAATTATTTATTACATAGAATATAAACAATGTTTGTTTACATATATGCACAATGTTTGTTTTCATTAAAATATTTAATTTATTGCAGTGGTATAAGAGAGTATTGTATTTTTCTTTAAGAGCAGTGTGCACATACTACTTTTTGGAAAATCATTTTGCATGGTTTTAATAATGACATTTTTGCATTTACGCTTGGCATTTTGGGGGTAGTTTTTTACTCTTTGCAGGAACAATTTGTTTGACCTGCGCTGGTTTGGATTCGGTCGTACTCGAAGAGAGAAGACGCGAATGAATGTTGTTTAGTTGACATTTTTAATTGAATAACGTTCAATTAGCAGTTCATCCCAGGAAATCTCTCACTGTTCTGCAAATGTCCCTTATTACTGTCTTTTGCATTTGATATGCACACGAAAATGGTAATTCCAACTCTTGGTTTTAATGTATTATGATTTTAGTTATCTTTTTATTCAGGGTCCAATTAAGATCTTGAGGGTCCTTTTAACAATATTGAACAAAATATAACGAAAAATTATACAACATATTAAACTACGAATATAACCTCAGCAATTTACATACTCACGAGTAATACAAAATTGTCTTAAAATTATTGAGGACTCCTGTTGGGTGCCCTAACCATGTACTTTAGCATTAATTAATCCATTTGTTTATTCGTTGACATTAATTCGTAATTCATCAATATTTTAGTATCTTCATGAAGTTGATGTAATTGATTTTTGTATTTTGCAGGCAGAGTCCTGATTGTTATTGTACAATACTAAAAAAAATCGATAATACGACCGTTTTCTGATGTATATCTGAACTATTGTTCGATGGTATTTGGTGTCTGGTGTGAGACTTCTGTCATCGTATTGCTTCCATGATATCTTCTACTTGATCTTCAACGTGAATATTTATCACAAAATCTCGGTTGAAACAAGTTAAAAATCGTTTAGTTTCTTGGTGCAGTGATACACGTGTTAACATTGCATTTTTAATCATATATATTGTGGTCTGATAGTTCATTTGGGCGTTTGCCACGTGACTCATTTCGGCACTACCGCGCTTACATTGTTTTTTGTGCTCTGTTGGGGTTTGAATATTTGTACGCTTTAAGGAAGTGCATTTTAATTGCGCCTTACAGCCTCTTGCATGAATACAGTGCTGACGTTTGTTTTCTCATGAATGGCATTTGGTTGGGATAGCTACTGGTTTTAAAATAAATGTTAGAAAGATTTATATTGCAGTTACAAAAACTTTTGGCAGAATTTGATATTATTATTATCATTATTATTATTTTTAATACAATAACAATACTACAATAATAATACAATAAAATACAATTGTAATAATACAATAATAATTCAATAACAATAATTATATAATAACAATAATTCAATAATAATAAAAAACTAAGAATAATAAAAACAATAATATAAAACAAAAAAATTATTAGTAAGCTAAAGAAATAAGAGCACGAAGGAACCACAGCAACAGAACTATTGCATGAATTTGGGGTACGTTATTGCTTGTCATTTTGCATTTCACTTCACTACACAAAGGTACTTTCCATGCCCGGTACATTTCACTTCTTTTCTCGTTCTCCATTCTCTAACTGAACATTGCACTGAACCTAACACTTTACTGCAGTGCACTTAATTACAAGTACATTTCTTATTCTAAAGAGAAAATACAAATTAGATAATATTGTTAATATATTGTGTTTCTTTATCTATTCTCGTATATTTCCACATTTAACAATTTTTTTGGTGAAAACAGATTTTCCAAGGATATTGAGAGATACTGATAGATCCTCTGGAAATGTAATCTCTCTCTCTCTCTCTCTCTCTCTCTCTCTCTCTCTCACCCTCTCTCTCTCGATCTCTCTCTCTCTTCCTCTCTCTCCATTCAATTACAGACAACAAATAACAATAACATGATGGTATGCCCAGCTTGTTGGTTACAGTTGTGTGACATAACATTAGAAAAGTACGAAATATTTTGTATAATTATTTTCACCCGAACGCTTAAAATAATTATTAAAATAATGTTCTATGTTAAGAACATCATTTCATGGGTGATTCAATAAATATCTATTTGTTTCGTAACTTTACAGGTTTTAGAAATGTCCTCTGAAAGATATCCTGGCGGCAACAATATTAAAACATTAAAAACTTTGAATGGAAATTAGAATAACAAAATGGCCGACTAGGTAACAAAAAACGACCTCTCCCAGTGAAAAGGAGAGAAGTTGAATAATCGTGTCCCAACTGACATCGTGTCATGGTCGTTGATCGTCCGCTCCAAATAGTGCTCACATAAAAGCGCACAGGAGTGATGCCTTGGAGGAAATCAGTTGTGGCAGTCACAGAGTCAAACACGTTCCCTCCACGTCCACTCTTTGACTCCAACATGGTGGCAGCAGGAAGCTTGTTGATTTTCATGGTGCTTCAGCTCTTAGGTACTGGAGATGCTCGCCGCAGGTCGCCAGAAGGTAAGAGTTACAGAACTTTTGCAAGACGTAACACCACAAGAGAGTGTTTTAACGTAATGTGTAATATGACATTCTTACAAACACTCTATTGATCATATGAGCAGTGACCTTATAATACTGGTCCTAAAGCACGTACAGACTGCGTTTTGTATTGTAACAAAAGTACTTCCAGGGTAGAGCCAATAAGTTGCTACATTACATTATAGAGTTTAGATAAATGATGAGGCATTTGAACTTCATCAGTTATCTAAGTCAGGAGTTAGCAGATCACGTAAGAAGCTTTATATTTTTTCCCTTTGCAGAGTAAAGGATGCATTATTAAATTTTGAAATGTTTTTTCATTACTAAGACATAATTTAACTCTTATTTTCGTAAACTTTCATTTTGTCTTTTCAAACTTTTCCTGTCAATTCTTTCTACAGTTGTGGATAATGAAACCAATGAATGAAATGAATCATTTACAACGGCCTCACGTCACAGAAACTGTTTGTGTTAGAAAAACGCAACCGTTCTTGTCTATTGACCTCGATTTTGTCGTTTGTAAGGATTCCTTAGAAAGTCTTCCAAATGTGTTCTATTTATGAAGGAATAAGCTTGTAATTTTAAGCATAAGGTATCAAGTAACAATTACGTGCCTTTAAGTGCATTAAAATGCTATCTTACGCATGACGCGTAAACTTGCTAAATTCCGAGGGAGTTTCCGGCTTCAAATGATGGGACGTCGATTGAGAGAAAGCCATCATTACACTTATCTATCTTTCGTTGCAACCTCTTCAAACAGTTCCAAATTTAACAATAATAGGGCTATACTAATTGGGTTTATTATTTGTACGAAAATTGGTGTTTATTATGAAATCAACTAAAAATACAATTGTAGTGCTACTGTATGTCAGTAGATTAATATATTAATTATTTTCGTGAATTGAAAGTGTCGGGAATAAACTCTGTATTGTGAAGAATAAAGAGATTATCTGAATAAAAGGCCCCGTGTATACAGTTTATAAAATATATATTATGTGTTACCTTTACTTCCAAAATCGTTCAATGGCACGCTGTGAAGAATTTATACCATACATAAAACGTTCAAGAAAGAAGAGCTTTTTTAACATTTTTAGAAAACCATCAACATGAAATCTCGTAAGTCGACACCGCTGAACGTGGAATTTTTTCATCGCTCAGTACGGCGTCAAACATTAAAAACCAAAAAAATAAAAGTTTGCAGATTGTGGTATAGGGAAAAGACCAGGCACAAACCCAACTTACAATACACGTTTCGCTGCAACATACGATACCTACGTGTATAACTCGGAAGATTTGTGTCTCAGGTCGTACAAATTTGGTTTTTAGACAGCCCGCAGCAAAAGAGTATGTTTTTAGGGCAAGCGCAGCGTGGTAAATAGTTATTTATGTACCGAGTTTGTCGCTCGAGATCAGTAGAACCGTATACCCGTAGTACCTACAAGACCTAATTTTTACTCTAATTTTAACGATTCCGATGTTTTTGTTTACTAATTAACCAATGTTACCTTGGTTTGTCATCTTGATTTTAATCTATCATGCAATATTTTCCTTCTATCATCCCCTTTCATATTTTCCTCCATAAGACAAACTTGTAGTGTCGTTCAACTGTTTCCATTTCTTCCTCGTAAAAACGATTCTCGTGATCCTGGTAAATCTTGCAGCGTAAATAGAGCACCGTCTCAAAAGCAATAACAAACAATAACATATCAGTAGAAAAACGTATTGCTACTGCCACACACGCAAGGAGACCAGTCGGGAGCTTAGAGCTTGCCCTGTATGGGGCAGGGCTCCGCTGGGGGAAATATCTGGCTTTGGGAAATCACCGCAAGGCGACGTGTCGGTCGGCGCCGGATCTCACCATCCAGCTGGGAGGAACACCGCCACCTCCCTTAATAACACATTCACTACAATAACGAGACTTATGACCTTAGCAGCTGAATAGACGTGTAGGTCGGAACCGGATCTCAGCATTCAGCGGGGAAGAACACCGCCACCTCCCTTGATAAGACATTCACTATAATAACGAGACTAATGACCTCAGCAGTTGGATAGAGGTGTAGGTTGGCACCGGATCTCACCATCTATAATGGAGG
This sequence comes from Teleogryllus occipitalis, assembly GCA_011170035.1. Lineage (NCBI taxonomy): Eukaryota > Metazoa > Arthropoda > Insecta > Orthoptera > Gryllidae > Teleogryllus > Teleogryllus occipitalis. The sequence continues at coordinate 15,292 of BLKR01008581.1, forward strand.
AACACCGCCACCTCCCTTGATAAGACACTCACTACAATAACGAGACAAATGACCTTAGCAATTGAATAGACGTGTAGGTCGGAACTGGATCTCACCATCCAGCTGGGAGGAACACCGCCACCTCCCTTAATAACACATTCACTACAATAACGAGACTTATGACAGCAGTTGAATAGACGTATAGGTCGGCACCGGATCTCGCCATCAGCACGGGAGGAACACCGCCACCTCCCTTGATAAGACATTCACTATATTAAAGAGACTAATGACCTGAGGAGTTCAATAGACGTGTAGATTAGCGCCGACTCTCATCATCCAGCGGGCGAGGCACACCGCCATCTCGCACGACAGAGCATTCACTACGACTGCACCAACGCGACTAATGACCCTAGCAGTTGCCCCAAATCCCTCTAACTGGCAGTGCTCTCCCTTTGACGTGGTGTTGGCGTGCGCAGTGGGCGGCGTGTTCCGGCGCTGCCGCCGCGGGGACCCGCAGCTGGGCGAGTGCGTGGTGCACGCGCTCAATGCCGCGCGCCCCGCCCTGCGCAAAGGTAAGCCACGCCCCCTCCCCCCCCACGGGGGCACGCGCGGCGCCGTACACGAGCACTATGAGCTCTTGCTTAGGGCTCCCTGCGCCCCGGTAAAATGCATAAAATATGAGAAGGCCCCTAAGGTCCGAAAAAAGGAATAAAATATGAGACCGTAGGTTTCCGCGGCCAGAGTCAGTAGTTACTTAACTGTCCGGGAGTTGCCAGAGTCAGTAGTTACTTAACTGTCCGAGAGTTGCCAGAGGCAGTAGTTACTTAACTGTCCGGGAGTTGCCAGAGTCAGTAGTTACTTAACTGTCCTAGGCCCAGATTTCAATGTATGGGACGCCACTCTGCGACCTTTCTTTAAATTTTTCTATTGTTTTTATTTTCTTGAACAGACGATTCACGCTTTACAGAGAGTTTTGAGGTCAATAATACTATATAGCTAACTTAGCATTAGCCTTAGTAAGTGCGAGGCCACTCCCTCTAGAGTCTTCAATTTCAGTTTACACATTGTGTGATTAGGGTCATTTGAAGGAATGGTAGAGGGCGGGGGATTGTGGGGTGTAGTGCGGGGGGTTATGAGGTGCCGTCACTATGAAGGTTGGGGCGTGCGGAAACGTGGAGCGTGGGGCATGAAGGACGTGGGGCATAGGGAGTGAGAAGCTTGGTGTGTGGGAAACGTGGAGCGTGTACTCGGATGTGTCGTCGGTGGAAGAGTGGGGGCGTGGTGAGCGTTGGAAGCTCTGACAAGTGGTGTGGATGGAAGCGTGAGTAGTGCGGGATTGCGGAGCGTGATGAGCTCTGATGAATGGCCTGTGTGGGAGGAGGAGGACGAGTGAACAACGTGGGAGCGTGGGTGTGTTTGGAGCGTGTGGAGCGTGGGTGCGTGTGGAGCGTGGGTGCGTGTGGAGCGTGGGTGCGTGTGGAGCGTGGGTGCGTGTGGAGCGTGGGTGCGTGGGGAACGAGTGTACGTGGGGAACGTGAGAAGTGTAGATGTGTGGGTGCGTGGAGAGCGTGTGCGCGTGGGGAGCGTGTGCGCGTGGGGAGCGCGTGCGCGTGGGGAGCGTGTGCGCGTGGGGAGCGTGTGCGCATGGGGAGCGTGTGCGCGTGGGGAGCGTGTATGCGTGGAGGGCGCGGGAGCGTGGGGAGCGCGAGTGCGTGGTGAGTGTGTGTGCGTGGGGAGCGTGTGTGCGCGGGGAGGGTGTGTGCGTGGGGAGCGTGTATGCGTGGGAAGCGCGCGCGCGTGGGGAGCGTG